>JAJOOR010012948.1:0-32100 GCA_036250505.1 Solanum acaule
CAAATTGAAAAATTCAACTAATCTCTAACTTCTAGCTTCTAATTATTTGTTAGTTCTAACTTCTAATACTTAATTTACAATCATATTTAAAAATCCCCAATTTTTCTAACTTCAACTTTCAAACTTACTAAATTCAAGAACTTCGAAGTTGGAAAATTCAACTAATCTAATTTCAACTTTCATATACTATCCAATATTTTTCTAACTACAAAGTAATCTAACTTTCATATACAATTGAATGTAACATACTAAATTCAAGAATTTCAAAGTTGGAAAATGCAACTAATCTAACTTCTAACTTTATAACTTCTAACTTCTAATTATTTGTTAGTTCTATCTTCTAATACTCAATTCACAAATCATATTAAAATAAACCCCAATTTAGAAGAAAATCCTAAAATCAAAAATTCCCAATTCTCTACCTAATTAACAATAATCAAATATACGAATTAACAATTGAATAACACAATTCATCAAACTAAAACAATATATTAATTTATAACAAATCAAATACTACTAGAATTGAAAAAACTAAAATTAAACCCTAACCTTAACAAGCTAAGAAAAAGAGGCAGTGGAGACGACGGGTGGCGGCGCCGACGAGGCAAGGCAGCAACGAGACTAATGCTCAAGGAGAGAAGGGCGACGGCGGCGTGGGGCAGCAGTGGCGGCGCAACAGTTTGGTTTTAGAGAATGGAGAGAAGAGAGAAGAGAGAGATGGGAAAATGGGGGGAAAACCCACTTTTTCGTTCAACATAGTTTTAAAAAAGCGACGGACAGCGTCTCTTTGTCCATCGCTTTTGTAAAAATATTTGACCAAAATTTTGACTAAAAAGCGACGGACTAAGAGATGTTGTCCGTCGCTTTTTAAAAATGTTTGACTAGATATTTTGACCAAAAAGCGACGGACTAAGAGATGCTGTCCATTGCTTTTTAAAAAAACTAATTAATAAAATAAAATAAATTAAAAACGACAGACAATGTGGTTATTGTTTAATTTATAAATAATTATTTTTATTAAAAAGCGACAGACGATGTCTCTATATATATTAAATAAATAATTATTAATTATATATATATTTAGCGCAAAAATCCGCGAAAAAAAGTGACGGACTAAGAGATGCCGTCCGTCACTTTTTGTAAAATAATTTTAAAAATAATTATTTTTATTAAAAAGCGACGAACAGTGTGGAAAATGGCATTGCTTTTTGGAGCGACACAGTCCGTCGTTTTTTGGCAGTTTTTTAGTAGTGACTCTACCTTAAGACACTATCCACAACCACCACCATCCCAAATCGACACAAACAATCACCATCTTTAGTCATCACACCACCAATTGCCATATAAAACTTTAATACTATTTTATTAATATAATATTAGATCAATTTAGTAATTAATTTTAATTTTATATTTATTATGTTTCAAACAAAGACAAATTTTATACATTCAAATGTTGAGTAAATAAACAGTCTAACTATTTAGTATTCAAATTTTAACGCTACATCATCATATTGAGATGTATACTTTAATTCAAACCTATAAATTAATGCATATTTTAATATTCAGATGTGTATTTAAATTCATACGTGTTAATCTTAATGCATAACAAATGAGGCCTTGTGAAGGGGAGTCTTGGCGTAATTTTAAAAGTTGAAAACAATCTCTTGCATAATACAGGATAAAACTAATAAAAATAAGGTAAAATTATGTATAATAAGATTTTGTGATCCGCTTACCCAAATCCCATACATAGCAAGAGCTAGCAGATCCATATGGTATAACCATTTTTCAAAGCTCACGTATAACGAAGACTTAATGCACCATAATCATAATATTCTTTTTAGTCAATGTCCAAGTAATAAAAAACTTAAAGAACACCGAGATATAAATTAATATATATCTAAAAGCCTTACAATAATCTACTCTTTTGGTGTAAATTGCTTTAAGGGTATTTCAACTATTGAATTGATCAAACACATTAAATATTGCTTTTAACTTAAATACTTTTATTCAATACTACTAATAACAAAACTTTGTAGCTAGAAACAGTAAATTTCAAAGTTTAAATAATATAGTGAAGAACAAAAATTAATTAACAGAAACTAATAACTGTAAAACATATATACTAGAATCTGTAACAATCGTATGAAACAAAAAGGAAACAAAATCGAGCCCATTGAATGCACAATGTCCCCTTAAGGAAATTATTCCCCTCTAGCATCCAAGGTTTGAATTGGAATATATCCTTCCAAGATAGAATGATTTTATTCACAGTGTATTGATACCCAAAACAATGGTGTCAGGGAGCCACTCAATGGCAGTAAAGTACACGAATAATGAATTCACAGGTATTTATATCCAAGAAGCATTGGTTCCGAAAAGTTGCAACCTTTCATACGGTCATGGTTGTTCCTGAAAATTACAACCTTTCAGAACAGTCATCTCCAACAGTGAGAAATTCAATAAAACGGGAAATATGTTTTAAAAGGTCTTATCAATTATTTTAATGTTATATTGATAGATATATGTACTGTTAGATAGATGAGGAATTAGATATATGAATTAAAATGACAGCTATTACTGATATCAAAATGCATCTAAATATATAGTAATATACCAAATATACAGGGACTGGTAGACTTGGGCTTTAGAAGATTATGGCCCTATAAGTGGAATTCATTAGGAAAATATCTACTAAGACTTACGTCTTAAGTAAAGAAAATAGGTATTTTAAGAAGTAATAAAACAAACAATTTAACCTAAAATTAGGACAACTTCAGCCGTCAAAGATGGAAATGAATTCTGAAGAAGACTCAATTCCTCAAGATATTACCATCCAAATTTTCTCATGGCTTCCTGTTAAGTCTTTAATGCGTTTTAGATGTGTTTCAAAATTTCATAATTCAATTGTGCTGGAACCAAATTTTGTGGATCTCCATTTATCCAATTATTCTAAGATCAATCGTGGTGATACTAAGTTGATTGCTTGCGTAAACGACGTTTGTTACGCTACAGAAGATCATAATGATGAAGATGGAAATGCCACCAAGAATCATCAAACTAACAATTTTAGTAAGTTGTATGATCGATTATTAATTGTCGTTTAGATTATTATTACAATTTAGAATCGGACAATGATTTGTTTTGTATATGGGATCTGAAGTATATTGCCATTTGCAATCCCGCTACTAGAGAAGTAAGATTTCTTCCCGATGTTCCTCATGAGGGCGAGGAATTTATATGTGCAATAGGTTTTGAACCTGAAGAAAACAAGTATAAAGTTGTTGTGACTATTGAAACTTACGGAAAGTTATCAAGAGCATGGGTTTTCACTTTAGGAATAGATAAATCATGGAGGGAAATAATTAAATATGACGAACATGGTTTTTCTATTGCAGGAAACATATCTGGTATTTGCATTAGTGGGATTATCTATCGGGTTAGCCTTGCTCTGGACTATTGTATAGTTGCGTTTGATGTTAAATCAGAAATTTTCACAAGTATCACAATGCCGATTTAATTACTCTATGATTTTAGCGATTCTCACAATATGCTAATAGAAGTGAATGGGAAATTAGGAATCATGAATTATTGTAATTATTGGTTTGGTAACGACATTTATCTATTGGTTTTTGAAGAAGACGAAGAATGGAAACATGGGAAACTTCATTTTCCTTTAGAAAGTGGACCTAATCAGTACTTTGCCTTGCATCCGTTTAGGATCCGCAAGTATGGTGCTGAAGAAATTGTATTTGCAATGAACATTACATTTTCAAGTCTTGATGGTGTTTTGGTTTGTATTTTTTATTATACGAAGAATAAGAGTTGGAGACAGTCTGAGGTCCAAGAATTTCGTGACTGGATTGAAAGCATTTGTACTTATAGTGAAAGCCTCTTCTCTCTGGAAAATATTGGCAGTGTTCATTAACAACTATAACTACAACAAGACTTGTTCTCTATTTGCTTTGTTTTACTTTAAATTATATATTGTAATGTGGAAGGTTATTTTGTAAAACATGGTGTGTTTTTTGTTTAATGTTTATTTGGGTATTTCAACTACATGTGTATCTTATTCTACATGATCAGATTTCTCATTTACAAAATGCAGTTGATTCTTTATTTACCCTATGATTTCTCATTTAAAAAATGCAGCTGATTCTTTATTTACCCAATGATTTCTCTGATGGAGACGTCAAGTTTCTTAATTTTCTACAACTCCCTATATATAATGTTTCATGTTTGCTCAAGTGTCTTCTTCATCTACAACTGTAAAACCTTTAGGTTGATCAACATAAATGCCTTCCTCAGGCAATCCATTGAGAAATGCAGATTTGACATCCAAATGGAAGATTCTTATTGTGTTGCAAGAGCGACTAGAAATCTTACTGTCTCATGCCGCCCGACAGGAGCTAACTTTTCTCCAAAGTCCACTCCAGGCTGCTGAGAATTAATTATTGCCTTTAACTACAAGTATTAGCTTTTGAATATGTTTTGTTCCAGCAACAGGACTCGAGGATGTATCACCTTTTTGCGAATTTGGAGTTGCAACTTCACTAGTACTCCACCTTGGTTCTTCACAACAATATCTCGATCCCAATCATAGTGGCTAGATTCATTCACTACAAGATCTCTACTGACAAACACATTCTTGCTACTAAGTTCTGCCTTGCTATCTAATTTGCCTCTTTTAGCATTAGGAACCTGTGCATAACATACCTAAACAAATACCTTCAAGTGTCTTGAAGACGGCTTGATACCCTTCCGTGCTTCAAATGGTGTCATGCCATGGACTACTCTAGTTAATAGTCAAATTTGGCACATAAAGAACATGGTTATTCTATTATACCATACATATCTGGAATTTGCATTAGTAGGATTATCTATCAGTTTAGCTATGCTCCGGACTATTGTATAGTTGCTTTTGATGTTAAATCAGAAATTTTCACAAGTATCACAATGTCGACTGAATTACTTAATAATTTAAGCGATTCTGATAATATGCTAATAGAAGTGAATGGAAAATTAGGAATCCTGAATTATTCAGATTATTGTTTTGGTGAAGAGATTTATCTATGGGTTTTTGAAGAAGAAGAATGGAAACACGAGATACTTCATTTTCCTTTAGGATGAGAACCTAATCAGATTGTCTTGCATCCGTTTATGATTCACAAGTATGGTGCTGAAGAAATTGTATTTGCAATACACATAACACCAAGTAATGATGATATTTTTTATATTTATGATATGAAGAATAAGAGTTGGAGACATTTTGAGGTTCAAGAATTTCCTGGCCAGATTGAAAGTATTTGTACTTATAGTGAAAGTGTCTTCTCTCTGCAAAATATTGGCAGTGTTCATCAACAAGACAATTATATTTGAATTATATATTGCTTTTATATGTAAAAGGTTATAGTGGATAGCTATATTGTAATGTGGAAGGTTATTTTGAGAGGATTAATGTAATACATGAATTACTTTTTGTTTGATGTTAATTTGGTTCGTTAATTTTTTTTTTGTTGTAATTCAAATATTTGTTTTAAAGGATAGGAGAAAGAGTGAATCTATCATTTATTAGTTGTTTAATTTGGGTATTTTAGCAATTATCATAATTGTTGCAACAACTGTCATAGTTGTTGTAGCAAACATAGTTGCTACGATAATTTCTTTTTATTTTCTACGTAATTTCTTTCAATGACTTAAAAAATGACAATTTTTTCTTTTAAATTTTTCAAAATCAAAATCAAAAGAAAAAGAAAACCCTGTAAAAATAAAAACAAAAGAGAAAAGAAACACAATAAAAGAATAAATGTATCGAGACAGTTATGAATATTATAATACAACATATTATGAAACAATACGTAACATCTATCTAAACAAAGAGTTAATTCCAACAATTAGGGTGGATTTCTGACTTATTTTATCATGTTTGGTTGATTAGTACAAAATATTTTCTAAACAATATTTTTTATTTTTGGCTAGAGAATCAAAATTACTTTTTCAAAAAATAATTTATGGCCTAAAAATCAACCACGTATGATTGATCTAGGACATGACCCCGACATCCGTAGTAAGATACAACCCCGATGATTGATAAATTTGACCTTGAGAATTGATCAGGACCTGACCCTGACTTTCGACTTGAGACCCGACGTTCAAATTAGGATTGAATATCCGACCAAGAATTGAAACCGATGACTGAATTTGGACACGATCGACCAATCTGAAATTCGAACCCGTCACTCGAATCAAGACCTAACTTTCAAATCAGGACTCGATCCAAACAACCAACAACCGATCCAAGACCCAGTTTTTGAATCAGGACCCACCTCGACTCGACTTTCGACCAAAGATTCGACTTCTAAATTGAGATTTGACCCCGACTTGCGAATCGGGACTCGACCACTCCCAAACTCAGAACCTAACTTTCAAACTCGAATTTGATTTTTTTTTAAAAACAATTTTTTTATTTATTTCTTGGGGGCTGGTAGGGGGTCGGGTAGGGTGGGGTAATTTTGTTTTTTTTTTAAAAAAAAATTGAAAATATTTTTCAAAAATAAAACTTTAAATATTTTTTTTGTTGTTAGGGGGTTTGGGGGGAAGGGTTCCGAAGAGTGGGGTATAAAAATGAAAAACATTTTAAAATATGTTTGGGGTGGGCGTGGTAGGAGGTTGGGTAGGGGTGAGTAAAAAAATGATTTTTTTTAAATATGATTTTTTTTTTCAAAACCAAACAATTTTTTGTGGGGATTGAAAATTTTCAAATTTGAACTATTTTTTTAAAATAAATTTAATTTTTTAAATATTTTTGGTTTAGTGGAGTGGCTGGGTTGGTTTGGGCATAATGGTAAAAGAATTGATTTTTTTTTTAAAAAGTAATTTAAATTTTTTTAATTTTTTTCGAATAGGGAGGGTCGGAGACAAGATGGTATAAGAAAAAAAATTATAAGAGGTTGAAGGAAGTTTTGGAAAAAAAATTTCTTAAATATTGAAGGGAAATTTATTTCCGTTAAATTTGAAGAAAATAAATTGATTTGAAAACATTTTCCTAAACATTCAAGCCAATCAGACATGATAAAATTAAAAAATATTTTTTAGGGTAAATGGTTAAATGACCCCTCATCCTATTACTGAATTTCCAACTACACACCTATCATTCGCAGGAGTCCTATTACCCCCTGTACTACTTTAAAATGGATTTAATAACCCCTTAAGTGGTGAGTTGGCATAGAGAGTGTATTTTACTCTCTTTGAGAGAGTGAGTTGCCTAATTTTTTTTTTCTTTTTTCTTTCTCTTTCTTTCTTCTTATTTATCTATACAACTATACCTTTTTCACCATTATCATTATTGAAGCCTTTTCAATGGATATTTGGTATAAAAATTATCAACAACCAATGCATTTTATGAATAAATAATTTTTCAATAGACTTATTTTGAATATATCTAACAAATTAAATTTATTTTTAAAAAAACATACCCATTAATTAAATTTTTTTAAAGTCATGGACTCAAGAGTAACAAAATAAAAGTGAAGTAATTGTATATTTAAAAAATATTTTCAAACTTATTAAAAGGAACTAAAACAAAACAATTTCTTCTACAATTTTTAAAGAGGATCCTACATGTTCTCCTAAAACCCATGAAGAATAAAAATCAAAAACTCAAATTTTAGAGGGAGAAAGAAAAAAGAATGGGGAAGAGAGAGAGGTTTTTCAAATTTGTGTCACAAATTGATCTTCTCATCCGTGATGATTTTGAGCTGTCGACGGAATCTTCGGGGGCAGAATTTGATCTCGAATGTTCATGACCCATTTAATGTGTATCTGGAATTGTCTAAGGAAGAAAATCGAACAAAATGTAAAAAATCTGGAAAAATTGTTGAATTGGTTGAATGAAAGATATGATTAGGACCGCTATATTCTAGGCTCCAGAAATTCGAAGTAGATGAAAATGTTACTTGAGTTTTTGTTTTTATAAATTGTTAGAGATATAGAAATTTAATGAGGTAAAAAATTGTGTTTATTATAGTTAGGGCTGAAGAAATGAGTGGGGAAGCAATGAGGAGAATTTTTTTAATTTTTTTTTTAATTAAATGGTGAAATACACATGTCAAGTGCTTGTATTTCACCACAAGACACATGTCTGGTAATGACATTTCAGGGAGGAAATAATTTCACTTTAAAATAGCTCGGGGTTTTAGGACCCCGTAAAATATAAGTGTGTAGTTGAAAATCTGATAATAGATTGGGGTCATTTTCTCCAGTTTTTACAAAATATTTTCAAACCTACCAAAACAGAGCCTTAATGCCTCTTTTTTCTCTCGTTGGACACGCTTTACTGTTTTTTTTTCCTGGGGGTAAAGTGAATAGGTCAAGATTGGTTCAGTGCCTCTACTCTCCCATCTTTGAAGCATAAGCAATTCAGGAGCAGAAGAGGGTTTCTTTGTGGCTTCTGACAGCTCGGAGCCAGATCCTACCCCTTTGAACTAAGCATCTTATCCACAAAATGGAGATATAAGTGGTGTGCGCAGAATTCCTCAATTGAAACTCAACCTAGAACCGGACATGATATCTCCTACAATTAAATTTAATATCATCTTTTAACCTTTCATGCTGGACCAGTTTCTAAGTTTTTATATTTCTAAGATGAGTTGGGTTGTTGATAATCCTTCTTAGGTGATTGACAAAGATGATGAAATTCCAGAACTAGAATGTCTTAAATTGGAAGCTTTAATTCTCAGATGTGACATTTAATCACCTTAGGGAAGTTAATTAAGCTAATACGGACTATAGGCTCAGAGCCTGAGTTGCAGCTAATTAATTATCGAGCTTTTGTTAGCCAAGTCTCCCGTGCTGGAGGAAATGCTAATTCAACCCTCGATAGCAGCTGGCAAAACAATCACAATCCCCGTTGTGCTAAACTCATTTCGGCGTGCATCACCTGAAGTACAAGTTGTTTATAATTTATACTCTAATTATTATGGTGACTAATCTGTTTCGTTATTACAATATTGTTGACTGATCTGTGAAATGAGTCTTACTACATGAAGTAAGATTTGATGGTGTTATCGTCCCCTAGCTATTAGCAATGGTTATGGACCTTCTTTTGTTATATAACTCACTATGATATTTATTAATATGTCATTTTTCTTTTGTTATTCATTGTGTTTTTCATGCCATAATGTGTTGCAGCCGATAGAGGCACAAATACAGTGTCTCGAGGCACAGTGAATCTTACATACATATCACAATATTAGTTTGAAAGAACTAAAGAATTGTGTCCATTGGTTTTCTTCCGACCTAAAATATGTTCATTGATACTAGCTAGTATGACAACTATTAGTAGACCTATCGATTCATCTAAATTTGTATGTAAAATATTTCGGAGAAAAATGAAGTATGAGTCGATGTACTTGTAATCAGACGTATGCATTAATCTATACAATTTATGAATTCCTACTTCTAAGTTCATTGATTCGTTTAGGTGCATGCTTCGCAAGTTTTAAAATTTCTTCACACAACATAACAAAGACCTGTAAAAAAAGTTTAAGCTCCTGTTGTCATATGTCATGTATACTTCATCAGAACTCATAAAATAAGAAGTGTACTAATTCGTTTTATTATTAGGTTCCTGATAAGAATTGACTATTAGCTACCATTTTAGTCATTAAATTAACCACGAAAAGTTAAACGAAATTAACATATATTTACTAGAGCAGAAATAATCCTGATAAGAATTGACTATTAGCTACCATTTTAGTCATTAAATTAACCACGAAAAGTTAAACGAAATTAACATATATTTACTAGAGCAGAAATAATATTCAACTTGCAAGTGTAGATTTAATTGAGAAAATAGCTAAATACCCCCTCAACCTATTAGGGGTGTCAAAAGAATATGAAAAAAAGATCAAACCAACTGAACCTAACCGAATCGAATTGATTTATGTCATTTTTTCAATAAAATTGTGGACTTTTATTTAAGTTTATAACTGTTCCGAACAATTGGGATGGTCTTTTTAATTTATGAAAAAAAACCAAAAAAATTTCAAATCGAACCGAATAACCTTACATGTATGTAAATATATATACTTTATCTATTAACAATATGCTAAATTTAATATATAAATATATTTATAACCTAGGTTCTAGGCATTTGGTGAGTAGTGATTGAACGACTTTGAGTCTTTGCTCTTTCATCTTTAATTAATTAGGTTTAAAATTAAATGATACTATAATATGTACTCTATCAAACAATACACCTAAACATATGCAAACAGTCATATTAAATGCTTAAGATCAAACAATACGGCGACAAAGTTTATATTCTTGACTTCTTGGTGTAGAACTGGAATGCTTCTTCACGAATAAATTTGCAAAAAAAATATTTTAATAATAGTATATTTTGAGGTGATACTTTAAAAGTAAAAAAATCCAAAAATTAACCGAACCGATACCGAAGAGAAATCAATATGATTGGGATGATTTTAAAAAGTCTAATTTTGGTTATACATTATATAATACCTGAAAAATTAGGATGGTATGATTTTTTTAAAATAACCAATCGAACCGTCCCATTGACACCCCTACAACCTATTATTGAATTTTCAATGCACACCTATTTACCCCTTGGACTATTTCAAAATGAAAGTAAGTTCACCCTAAAACGCTATACCCAGATTTATTGTGTGAAGTGAAACACACACACCAACCCATGTTTAACATGTGTATTTTCTATTTACTTTCTTTCTCTTCTCATTATCCTCCATTATTTTTCACCGTTAAAACAATATCAAAGCTTTTTCTAGCGATAGCTAAAAATGCAAAAGAGGATCAGATTTATCTTATCAATAATCTTTTTCTAATGATAAGTCTGAACAAAAATCATTAATAGGTATTGTTGGAAAGACAAATTGATCAACTGGGTTAAAGAAAAATATCAGCATTTCTACCGAAGATGAACCACGAATTGAATTTATTTTATTTCTTTCTTGCTTGTAAATTATGTGTAAATAAAATTAGAGATCTGATGATTGTTTTTGGGCAACTCGAAAGATTGAATTGTATATATGAAAAAAATGAAAAGTGAGGTAAATTATGAAGATTTTTCTTTCAACAAAAAAGATTAATTGTCGAAAAACATGAGAAAACTCTTCTCAGATACCTACTAGAAAGAGCTGAGAATGAAAGACATAAAACGCATTCAGCGAGTGCGATTTATGAGTAAAATTTTGTGTCTTATTATTTATTATTGAAATATATTATGTACCCCTTCTGTTTAATTTTATTTGTCCACTATTTTTTAAGTATATGTATTTATTTAATTTATTACTTTTATAATATCAAGAAAAGATAAATATTTTATCTTTTAAAAAACATCATGTCGTTGAAAACTTGAAAAAACCCTTCTCAAATACCTAAATAGAAAGAGGTGAGAATGAAAGGCAAAAAAAAACGCATTCAGTGAATACGATTTATGAGTAAAATTTTGTGTCTTCTTATTTATTGTTAAAATTATTATATTACCCCTTCCGTTTAATTTTTTTTGTCCACTATTTTTAAAGTATATGTATTTATTTCATTTATTACCTTTGTAATATCAAGAAAAGATAAATATTTTACCTTTTTAAAAAATGTCATGTCGTTGAAAACTTGAAAAAACCCTTATCATATACCTAAATTGAAAGAGCTAAAAATGAAAGATATAAAACGCATTTCGCGAATGCGATTTATGAGTAAAAAATTCCGTGTCTTTTTATTTAATTTATTGTTTATATTACTTTTACAGTATCAAGAAAAGATAAATATTTTATCGTTTTAAAAAATGTCATGTCGTTTAAAACGTGAAGAAACCCTTCCCATATAGCTAAATAGAAAGAGATGAGAATGAAAGACATAAAATGCAACTGTTTAATTTTATTTGTCCACTATTTTTAAAATATATGTATTTATTTCATTTATTACTTTTATAATATCAAGAAAAGATAAATATTTTATCTTTTAAAAAAATGTCATATCGTTGAAAAACTTTAAAAACCATTCTCAGATACCTAAATAGAAATATCTGAGAATGAAAGGCATAAAACGCATTCATCGAATGCGATTTATGAGTAAAAATTCGGCGTCTTCTTATTTATTGTTGAAATTACTATATTACCCCTTCTGTTTAATTTATTTGTCCACCATTTTTAAAATATATGTATTTATTTCATTTATTAATTTTATAATATCAAAAAAAGATAAATATTTTCTCTTTTAACAAAACGTTATGTTGTTGAAAACTTGAAAAAACTCTTCTTTGATACCTAAATAGAAACACTTGAGAATGAAAAACAATAAATGCATTTAGCAAATATGATTTATTAGTAAAATTTTGTGTCTTCTTATTTATTGTTGAAATTACTATATTACCCCTTTCGTTTAATTTTATTTATCCACCATTTTTAAAATATATGTATTTATTTCATTTATTACTTTTATAATGTCAGGAAAAGATAAATATTTTATCTTTTAAAAAATCTCATGTCGTTGAAACTTGAAAAAACCCTTCTCAGATACCTAAATAGAAAGAGCTGAGAATGAAAGACATAAAATGCATTCAACGAATGCGATTTATCAATAAAATTTTGTGTCTTCTTATTTATTGTTGAAAATACTATATTACCCCTTCTGTTTAATGTTATTTTCCCACTATTTTTAAAATATATTTATTTATTTCATTTATTAATTTTATAATATCAAGAAAAGATAAATATTATTTATCTTTTCAAAAAATGTCATGTCCTTTAAATTTTTTAAAAAATTCTTCTCGGATACCTAAATAGAAAGAGCTGAGAATGAAAGGCATAAAACTCATTCAGAATGCGATTTATGAGTAAAATTCTGTGTCTTCTTATTTATTGTTAAACTTACTATATTACCCCTTTCGTTTAATTTTATTTGTCCTCTATTTTTAAAATATACTTATTTATTTCATTCATTACTTTTATAATATTAAGAAAAGATAAATATTTTATCTTCTAAAAAGTATTATGTCGTTTAAAACTTGAAAAAACTCTTCTCAGCTACCTAAATAGAAATATCTGTGAATGAAAGGCATAAAGCGCATTCAACGAATGCGATTTATGAGTAAAATTTTGTTCTTCTTATTTGTTGCTGAAATTACTATATTATCCCTTCCATTTAATTTTATTTGTCCACCATTTTTAAAAATATATGCATTTATTTCATTTATTACTTTTATAATATCAAGAAAGGATAAATATTTTATCTTTTAAAAAAACGTCATATCGTTGAAACCATGAAAAAACCCTTCTCAAATACCTAAATAGAAAGGGTTGAGAATGAAAGGCATAAAACACATTCAGTGAATGCAATTTATGAGTAAAATTTTGTGTCTATTATTTATTGTTAAAATTACTATATTACCCCTTCTGTTTAATTTTATTTGTCCCCTATTTTTAAAATATATGTATTATTTCATTTATTACTTTTATAATATCAAGAAAAGATAAATATTGGATCTTAGTCTTCAAGTTGAGGGCAACTCGAAGACACTGGGAACACATACCTTGGAGGTCTGTGCTAGAATTGAGATTAGGTGACTAATCTTTAGGTTACATAAACTCTTGTAATCTCATTGTTTGTTGAGGCTCGTAGTTATTTAGTGAAGTTGGGGTAAATCCTGTTGAGGAACAGGTCGTGGTTTTTACACCTTTTGAGCTGGACGTTTTGACGTAAAATATTGTGTTCTTACTTTACAGTCTTTACATTCTCCTTGAAACACGTTAGACAACTTGGTTCACTTAAGTAAAGTCTGAAATAAAAGTAAGAAAATCTAGGTCGTGTAGAATAACAATCCTTCAGTACCATCATTAGTTATCAGTATCATTCCACCATCACCAACCACTCTGCCTTAAGACACAATCCACAACCACCATCATCCCAAACCAACACATACAATCACCATCTTTAGTCATCACACCACCAATTGCCATATAAAACTTTAATACTGTTTTACTAATATAATATTAGATATTTAATTTTAATTTTATATTTATTATGTTTCAAACAAAGACAGATGTGTATTTAAATTCATAAGTGTTAATCTTAATGATAACAAATGAAGCCTTGTGAAGGGGAGTCTTAGCGTAATTTTAAAAGTTGAAAATAATCTCTTGCAAAATACAGGATAAGACTAGTAAAAATGAGGTAAAACTATGTATAATAATATTTTTTGATCTGCTTACCCAAATCCCATGCATAGCAAGAGCTAGCAGATTCGTATGGTCTAACCTTTTTTCAAAGCTCACACATAACAAAGACTTAGTACACCATAATCATAATATTCTTTTTAGTCATGTCCAAGTAATAAAAAACTTAAAAAACACCGAGATATAAATTAATATATATCTAAAAGCCTTGCAATAATCAACTGTTTTGGTGTAAGTTGCTTTAAGGGTATTTCAACTATTGAATTGATCAAACAGATTAAATATTGCTTTTAACTTAAATACTTTTATTCAATACTACTGATAACAAAACTTTGCAAAAACAGTAAATTTCAAAGTTTAAATAACATAGTGAAGAACAAAAATTAATTAACAAAAACTAATAATTGTAAAACATACTAGAATCTGTAACAATCGTATGAACAAAAAGGAAAGAAAATCGAGCCCACTGAATGCACAGTGTCCGCTTAAGAAAATTATCCCCCTCTAGCATCCGAGGTTTGTATTGGAATATATCTTCCCAGGATAGAACGATTCTATTCACCAATGTATTGATACCCAAAATAATGGTGTCAGCGAGCCACTCAACGACAGTAAAGTACATGAATAATGAATTTGTTCAGAAATTTCGTAAGTGAAAACTCTGAGGATCAATAGGTATTTATAGCCAAGAAGCACTGGTTCAGAAAAGTTGCAACCTCTCAGAAACCACACGCCCATTCATGAAAGTTTGCAACCTTTCAAGCGGTCATGGTTGTTCCTGTAAGTTACAACCTTTTAGATCAGTCATGATCTCCAACAGTGAGAAATTCAAATAAAACGGAAAAAATGTTTTACAAGGTCTAATCAATTATTTAAATGTTATCTTTATAGATATATGTACTGTTAGATAGATGAGGAATTAGATATATGAATTAAAATGACAACTATTACTGATGGATATACTGATATCAAAATGCATCTAAATATATAGTAATATACCAAATATACATGGACTGGTAGACTTGGGCTTTAGAAGATTATGGCCCTATAAGTGGGAATTTATTAGGAAAATATCTACCAAGACTTAGTCTTACGTAAAGAAAATAGGCATTTTAAGAAGTTATAAAACAAACAATTTAACCTAAAATTAGGACAACTTCAGCCGTCAAAGATGGAAATGAATTCTGAAGAAGACTCAATTCCTCAAGATATTACCATCCAAATTTTCTCATGGCTTCCTGTTAAGTCTTTGATGTGTTTTAGGTGTGTTTTGAAATTTCATAATTCAATTGTGTTAGAACCAAATTTTGTGGATCTCCATTTATCCAATTATTCTAAGATCAATCGTGGTGCTACTAAGTTGATTGCATGCGTAGAGGATGTTTGTTACGCTATAGAAGATCATCATGATGAAGAAGATGGAAATGCCACCAAGTATCATCAAATTAACAATTTTAGTAAATTTATGATCGAATTATTAATTGTCGTTTAGATAATAGTTATCATTTTGAGTCAGATAATGGTTTGTTTTGTATATGGGATCTGAAGTATATTGCCATTTGCAATCCCGCTACTAGAGAAGTAAGATTTCTTCCCGATGTTCCTCATGAGGGCGAGGACTTCATATGTTGAGCCTGAAGAAAACAAGTATAAAGTTGTTGTGACTATTGAAACTTACGGAAAATTATCAAGAGCATGGATTTTCACTTTAGGCATAGATAAATCATGGAGGGAAATAATTAAATATGACGAACACGGTTTTTCTATTGCAGGAAACATATATGGTATTTGCATTAGTGGGATTATTTGTTTGGTAACGATATTTATCTATGGGTGTTTGAAGAAGAAGAATGGAAACATGAGATACTTCATTTTCCTTTAGGATGGGAACCTACAGAGTTTTACTTGGATCCGTCTACGATTCGCAAGTATGGTGCTGAAGAAATTGTATTTGCAATACACATAACACCAAGTAATGATGATATTTTTTATATTTATGATATTAAGAATAAGAGTTGGAGACATTTTGAGGTTCAAGAATTTCCTGGCCAGATTGAAAGTATTTGTACTTATAGAGAAACCCTCTTCTCTCTGCAAAATATTGGCAGTGTTCATCACCAACTATAACTACAACAAGATAATTATATATTTCTTTTATATGTAAAAGGTTATAGCTAGATTGTAATGTGGAAGCTTATTTTGTGGGGATTAATGTAATACATGATGTGTTTTTTGTTTAGTGTTAATTTTGATTAGATTTATCATTAGAAAATGCAAGTGATTCTTTATTTACCCTATGATTTGTAAATATTTTTCTTCTCTTCAACTACAGCCACACTTGTTCAGATCTTTACTCCCTACCATAGGGGGATTTTCGAAAATTTTTAGTTTTAAATTCCCAACAGAAATAAATGGATCGACAATTGGAATAGAATTATAATGTTTAGCACTTTTATACTTGACATAATTACCATTAATGGAGACGTCAAGTTTCTTAATTTTCTACAACTCCCATATATACAATGTTTCATGGTTGCTGAAGTAGGCAGTTGGAAGTTGGAGAGAGCATAGAGAACTTATGTTGTTAGCCCTAACAATAAATAGCTTTTCCAAGCTGGGAAAGCCAACCTGCAAATGTTGAATAGCTTCAAGTACAATCCCTAAATGAACAATATCTCATTTTAGTCAAGGTTGCAGGAAGTAAAAAATAAAAAAAGTGCAGTTGTATATTGCCACAGTTATCTCAAAGTGAAGAAGAAGGCTGAAGTTTTATTGAGTTCTATATAATTCATTAGATGTTTCATTACATAAAGGTCTATATATAAATAAAGTGCGCGAATTACAACCACATAATAAGCAAAATATCTCACACCAAACTATGTACATATGTGGCTCACTAACCACCACTCATTTTTAATCAAAAGACTTATCTACTACAAAAATATCTACAATCTAGTAGTTTCTAGACAAATCTTAATTTCCTAACAGTCCTCCCTAAGATTATTCCTTGAAACTCCTTGCAACATCCTTTGAAACTCAAACTTGTTGGTGGAAAGAGCCTTAGTTAGAATATCAGCTTGTTGTTCTTCACAACTGCAATGCACCAACTCAATTTCACTATCGCGCCCCGAGCCTGCAGCTTGGACGTGGCCGACACTCGAGAACCATCGCTGACTCCCAAGCGAACCCTTGGCCTGGCTAACTACTTACTCAAGTAAAATAGGAACTCCAACTACCAAAAGTTAACTCATAATGTCTCAAAACAACATAACTCAATGAATGTTTGAAATTGCTTGAATAAACACAAGTATTCAACTCAAAGTCTCAAAACATCAACAAAGGAAATAGAAAAAAAAGACTCCTCAACTACTATTGTCTATGAAGTCTCTAAATACTACGATAGATGTCAGGACAAGACTCACGACATCTTAACAAAGCAAAAGATAAAGATATGGAGCCTTCCAGAAGCAAAAGGCTCACCAAAGCTAGCTGGAGTGCTAATGGTATCAACGAACCATCGATTGATGACCCTGAATACCTGTATCTGCATCATGAAAAGATGCAAATTGAATGACGTCAGTACATTGAATGTACAAGCGCATGCAAGGGGAAAACTGAAACATATAAAGCTGGACTGATAACCGGGGAAGACATACTCACCTCAACTCAACTCCAATATGAAAGAAATAATAAAAGATGCGATATTAAAAGCTTTTAACATAGTAAATGTCAACTTGAATGTATAAAAATACAATAACATACTCTTTACTCTTATTTGGGAGATATTCTCTAACCGATAACCATCACTATGAGCTAGGTGATGATACAACGTAACGTCTCGCCCACGCTGCTGGAACTGTCCTATACCTTGCTGGGGTATAGAACACCTCAACTAAGTGGATCCACTAAGTTATGCTTAAAGGCAATAAGGAACCATCTAAAAAGTATGATCATTTACCCATGTTGGCATACATAGTTTATGAGGATTTTGAGTTGTCTAAACTCATCCCTATATCGGTGCGAAATACTACTCCCAATAATATATATACTCATGCTCAAATGTATGAAACATAACTTTTTTTTCAACTTGAGGTAATTACTCAAAAGATCCTCTTAAAAGAGGTAGTACTCTGAAAACATTTTGAACTCATAACTCAATTTAGAAATCGATATTTCTCTCTTTTAAATGTAAAAGCGTTACATTTTGGAATACATAGTTTCCTTAATTATATTCATATTGAAACATGAAATACGACTCTTCTCATTCTCATACTCATTTACTCAAGATTTAGTTCAAAACTATAATTAATTTCAAAAGAATTCTCAACATGACTCAAAAAGGACCTCTTGAACTTTCCTCTTAGCTTTACTTTAATTTAAAATGTAAATTAAGAAATGTGATGAGTCTATGTAGGATACATCAAGGATTAATGAAGACTTTAGGAGTGAATATTAAGAAGAGAACGTAGGTACAATTTGAGGGAACACACTCGGAAAGAAGGACAGATGAGTAAGGGACCTGGCGCACTGAGTGGCGCAGAGCACCAACCCCCAAACTACTGAACAGTATTTGGGGCACACTGCTGGCGCGGCGCGCCAGGCCTCAAACTATTGACCAGTAGTTTGGGTGCTATGCTGGCGTAGTGCCATACCCCTCTGCCCAGAAATCCAATGAATTTTGTTTCTTAATTTGAAGTCTTAACTCATCTAGAATCGAATGATTTCTTTCAAACTCTCTTTGATTCATAAACCCAACACAATTTCAATGAATTCCCGCACAAAATCTATCAACAACAACACTCATTCGCAAGACCCTCACCTCAAGAACTCAAAATCTCTATTGTTAAAAAATGAAGTTAAAACTCAAGAACTATTCAAGATTCTCATTCGAAACAAATTCATGTACTAACTCATGGATGAAATTACATGTAGGGAGTGAGCACAAATGAGTCCATCACTGTGGGAAGCTTATATACCTCGAAAGAACACTTTTTCTTGGCGAAATCCTTAGTTCTTGAAAGAACGCTTGAAATCTTTCCCTTTTCTCCTCTTGAAACTTGCTCTCAAATCCCTAAACGTTTTTGGAATGTGGGAAATACCTAGCATCTGAATAGACCCTCAATTTGGGTGAGGAAAACATGGGTAGGCCTATTGGGGTAAGGAATAGACCAAAATACCATTTCTTTAAACGGATGAAAAACCTTAACTAGAGAGGCTCCACTCAAACTGGCATAACTTCTTACTCTTAGCTTGGAATTTAGCAAACTCGACGGAGTTGGAAAGAGTACTCCAAGACCTTCGATTTGATGCCTCACGGGCCACCTAATCCTTTATGTGCTAACATATATGGTCGTTTGAAGTTGACCCAAAACTAAAAACTGATCGAAGTTTGAGGTGTTACATTCACCTTTGTTCTCAACATTTCTTAAAGCATGATGTTGATATGCTTTGTTTTTTCGTGCTGCACCGGATTTTCAGCCATTGCAATGGCTGATTTACTGTCCACATAGATCACCGTTGGTTCTTTTGGCAACAGATCCAATTCAAACATGATTTTTCTCAACCAAATTTCTTGATTTGTAGCAGATGCAGTAGCAACAACAGCTACATACTTGTCTTTCGCTGAAGATTGAACTACAATATCTTGCTTATTTGTGCTTCAAGAAAAAATTCCCAAACCGAGCGAAAAACAGTAGCCAGATGTGCTTTTTTATTTATCCAAACATCCACCCCAATCACTATCTAAATAGCCAGTAAGAGCTTCATTCTCTGAACTTCTATACCAGATTCCATAATCAATTGTCCCTTTAATGGATGAGACGAATCTGCAATACTCTTTACGCAAGGATCTGCTCGTATTCACAAATTAGAAAAAGTTAGCTTAAACATTCATTAAGAAAACACTTAGGTAACTAGGCCCATTAATTGATCACATTAGAATGTCCACCTGTTTTAGTTAACGATCTCCCAGTTTGACAATGCCTAGGATAAGGTCTCTCTTCACCACCAAATACAAGTCGCGCTAGTTCATGGCTTTTATCAGGAATAGCTAAATCATTATATTGTGCATAGTCATAGATGGTTTCATGTCTTTTCCTCTCACCATTTCCATTACCACGAATCTTATTAAGAAAATAGATATTAGTGATTATACGCGTTGAGAAATATTGTTGAATCAGGTTCACCAATAAAAGAGTGTTAGAATATGGCTGCAAATACAATATTGGTATCACATCCACAGGCTCATTTCGATTGTTGAAATGGTTGTATACATTACATGAAAATGAGGGTTCTTATATGTAATTCTTGACTTGTAATTGCATGGCTGATGGCCGTTGTTTGTTTTTGTCAGATCTTGTCTAATGGAGGGTAGCTTCATTATTAGTAAGTCTTCTTGCTTTATAACATCCTGTCTGGTCTTGGGACGGAGTGCATGGGTAGCTCACTATCGTTGTTACCACTTTGGTATGCTATTCTTCCTCCTACTCACTATCGTTGTTTGTTTTTCTATAGGTGGTCTTGTGACAAAGTGCATGGATAGCTCTGATCCACCACCCTTCAAAAATATTTTTCAGAAAATATCTTTTATTTTTAGCTAGAGAATCGAAATTACTTTTTAGGAAAATAATTTCTGACCCGGAAACCAACCTCATATAATCGATCTAGGACATGACCCTGACACCTGTACTAAGATACAACCTCTATGATTGATCCAAAATCTAATCCTGAGATCTGACCAGGACCTAACCCCGACTGACCATAATTAATTAGAGTTTCAAAACCAAGGTTTACTAGATTCGAAAGTTCTACTTACTCTCTTACCATGAATTATTGACTTTTGTTATGGGTATTTCAGTTTATTATTTATTGGATGATTCTTAATCATTAATCATGCTTATTTCATCCCATGAACCATATTAAATTATGAATTTTATGAAAGCCTTGATATATCAGTTCTTATGCATTATCTTCATGAAGAAAACAAAGCTAATTTAAAGAAAGCAAAATTAGTTTTAGAGAAAAGATTTTCAGTCAGTTTAGTAAATTCAATGCATTGATAAAAGAGTATTGAGAAGAGTGATTCAAAACAAGATTTCAGAAAAGTACAATCAAGTTCATTTGAGCTCACTTCAGTATTAATGAAGTATTATTGAGCATAGACTCAGAGTATCAGGCTTTCAATTCCCCCCTAAAGTGGGACATCTTTACGATATGAGCATTATTGCATGTTATGAGATTAGTATTGCGCACCGATTTGGATAGCAGTTAAGACAACTCAAAATCCATAAACTGTGCCGCCGGCGTAGAAAGGATCGTGCCATTGATTCGGGTGACTCCTCACAACCTCGTTGAGGGATTTTTAGATAGATCCATGAGTTAAGTTTTGTTGTATACTCGGTAAGGTATAAGATGACTATAGTAACGTGAACTAGACTTTGTATCATCATGAGACTCATAATGATGATTGTCGCTTAGAGAAACTTCCAAGAAAAGTAAAGTATATTATTTTAGTTTTTTTTGCTATTATGCATATTTTATTTGGAGTTTTAATGATTTCACCTCATGTTCATGCTTTACTTTCAGCCACGTTACTTTCAGTTTCTTTTCAATTTAGTTATTTATTTCATTCAGTCTTATTACATACTGTACATTCCATGTACTGACGTCATTTGGTGTTGCATCATTTTATGATGCAGTTTCAGGTTCTCACAATAGCAGACATTCAACAAGATCTCTTTCCACCAATAATTGGTGAGACCTTTTCATTTCTAGAGGGCTCTAATTTAGTTAGTTTAGTTTATTTAAATTTTCATTCATTGTTAGTTGAATAGAAAGGTAGTCGTGAGTCGTGTCCCAACACCTATCTTCAATTAGTAGAGGCTTCATAGATAGATAAAGTTAGTGAGTCAATTCAGTCTTTTGCTTTAAGGAGTTTAAACATTATTATCATTATTCATATTCAGGCTTATTCTAGACTTTTGTATGAGATATATTCATTGATTTTAAATGTTAATTGTATAAGATTTCTACATGTATATTTACTCTTTAGCGCAATAGTCAGTTAGGCCAACGGTTCGCTTGGACCAATAATGGTTATTGAGTGTCGGTCACGTCCAGGGTATAGGCTCGAGATGTGACACAAGCACTTGAGGGATGTTTAGTGAAGGGCTCTTCAATATGAAGCAAGTATGAGGAGTAAAAAAATATATTTCTGAAATTGTTTACACAATTTATGAATAGAAATCAAATTGAACCTAAAAAAGGTCTCTCTCTCTCTCTCTCTCTCTATATATATATATATATATATATATAGAGAGAGAGAGAGAGAGAGAGAGAGGGAGAGAGAGAGCATTTTGGACAGTTAAATTATTTAAGAGAGAATCAGAGCTTGAATGAGTGACTTTAACTTTGTGAGAATTGGGAAGAGTTACAATTAGAAAGGTTTAGGAAGAAGACTTACAGTAATGACCTTTTTTTTTTAAATCAAAAGTCATATGCTTAGATTCTCCATTATCTAATATCCAAGAAAGACTGTCAACTTTAAACCAAAAACATAAGTTCTTAAAGCAGGTGATGAATCTACTACATTAGTTGTAGGGATTGAATCACTCTTTTCAGGTAATCAAATATATTGAAAGATTATGAGACAAAGTAAGAAGAAGAAAAAGAAAAAAAATAACACTGCTCTGATACCATATTAACATAAACAAAGTGATATATACAATTTCTTCTTGTATTTTAAAATAAATCAACTATACAAAGGATCCCTATTTATAATACTCAATAGTTACACCCTAATCTTATATACATAACAAAATAAAGGAAGAAAAATATTATATACACCTAAAAAGGAAAAACGAATCTCTAATATTCTAGTAAAAGAATATTGTGTAATAAAAAAGAAATTATTTGTAATCAAAATAACACTTTGACAAGTTGCAGCACCAACAACCTTTGTTACATAATCATTATTGGTAATGAAAATTACATTTACATATGTGGTGTTATCATCAAGATTTTGACAAAAGGAACTAAATCACCTATGAGTTATTGCATCTGGTAAATTTGAACCTGAAATATTATACTGACTTTATTGATATCCATTAGGACTTAACTTATGATCAAAATATTTCTTAGTCGAAATCAAGCTTTACCTAACAAATTGTGATCCTCGTTTATTTGAAACTTACTTTACTTAGAAAAATTGTGAGCCTTATTTATTTAATACTGTAAGATAATATCATAGCAATTTCTTTGTGACTGACAAACCATGAAGACTAGACTTCATTGCATCTTAAAGATAAATAATTAGTCAAAAAAGTAATAATATATACTGTAAAAGAAGTAAGTAGAATTTTCTTTGGAAATTCCAATGCAATATGCACACAATGGACCACTAAAAGTACAAGCAGATAAAGGTGAAACTAAAAAAGAAAGGTAATTTCTCTTCAGCAACAACACAGCTTGACTTCATCCATTCATTCTGATTGAAGATAACAACCTATCAAAAATAGTAGAAAAAATTATTTAATTACACAAATACTTCTTTCATAAATACTAATCCACTCTATAGTTTGAAATAATTATATATTGTCTCACTAATTAATAATTCCGTAACAGATTTCAAGTCAAGTTAGAATATGTATCTTTGATACTAGATACACTCTAAAATATAGAATACATAGGGAGAGTGACGAGTGAGAGAGAAATATTAAGAGGCGAGCGAGCAAGATAGGAGACAGGAAAGTGAGAGATACGAATCACATGAATATAGTGTGTGTGGAATAAATTACACCTAATTTGACTCTCATATACCTAACAAAGTAAATATGTTACATAAGGTAATTTTTAAAACTAAAATAAAGACACATAATTAGGTCCTAAACTAATGAAATTTGTGTAGTTTGCTCAATTTAGTAATATGGTCAAATTTTTCTTTGTGTATATAGATATGTAACATCTCGCAATTTGAAATAACTAGGAAGAAGCTAAGAATTGGAAATAGTCATTTTAGGAAAGAATGAAAAATCTGGAAAATTGTTAAGTTTGGGTTTTTGGTCAACTTCAAACGATCATAACTCCTAGCTCAGGATGAGTTAGGTGTGTATCCAGATACCGTAGAAAAGACCGTTGAACTACCTTTTCAACGCCGCCGAGTTTGCGTGATTCTGAGTTTGTATGAGTGACAAATGTCCTTTGGAAGTTGGGCTGTTTATATAAGGAAAGTCTAATCCAAATTTTTGGAAGGGTATTTTAGTCTTTCCTTACACAATTGTTTTATTTCATTTTTGGTAATTAAGTTAGGGTCTAATCAGAATTAGACCAGTTTAGAAAAGTTGAAGTTCACGCTAGGGCTTGGAGAAAAGAGAAAAGAGGAGAAAGGAGAAGAAAAGTTCAAAGTTCGTCGATTTCTTGGAGATTTTCGTGTGGATTTCGCCAAGGATTTAATCCTACGAGGTATGTGAGGCTTTCATAACGTTAGGTTTGTTCACCCACGTGCCAAACATGTTTATTTCAGCGTGAATTCGTCCTAAAAGAGTTTGAAAGTTGATGTTCTTGATATGTATTCTTGAATTTGATGTTGTTCTTGAGTTGGGTTGAGATTGAGATGTTTCTGAGATCATTACGTAAAATTATTGAGTTGGTTGGAGTTAGGTTCTAAGGTACATTTGTTGGGTATCTGTATCTAAAAATAATTTGGGTAAAAGAATTGAGTTTGGGCGAATTGGGGTTGGAAAATGAAGAAGAAAATTAGTCGTGAAAATCTGGGCACTTGCTCCGCGTTGCGGACCTGCTCCCCAGGTTTGGGAAAAATTCCTTCGCATCGCAGAGTGGTCACTGACCGTTCTGCCTCAAAAAGTATTTTTGCGACCAAAATTTAAATATATCTCCGCGTCGCGGACCTACCCTCATACAGTGATTTTTTGATCTTTTCTCATGCTTAGCTATCTAAAAACACTCTTAAACATCATGAGATCTTTCGTATCACAAATCACAATCCTTGAATCCATAATTCAATTCAAGGAAAGTTAAGAGTCAAGTTAAGAAGTTAAGAAGCAAGTCAAGAGAAGTTCATTAATATTTTTCAAAAGTATTTCACAAACGTTTTAACTTTGTTCTAAGACTTAAGTTTTAAGTTAAGCAACGAGTAAAGAGTTGAGTTCATTTCTCCAAAAGGTATAAGGGAACTAAGTATTCCCAAAAGTTTAAAATGTTTTCACATTTGAACAATAAAGGGAACATCGATTCCAAGAGAGCTTTTAAGCTAAGTTTTGAGTAATTATCTCAAACCAAAGAAGGAAGTTTGTTTTTAAAAATATGTGAGCTAAGTATATTTTGGGAGTAGTATTGAGCACCAATATGGGGATGCAAGTTCATATTAACTCAAGTCTCCATAAGCCATGTAGCCATCTTGGGTAGTAAAGGATCATACTTTTTAGATGACTCCTTAAGATGCTTTTACCATAGACTAGTGTATCCACTTAGTTAAGGAATTCTATATGACGGCAAAGTATAGGACAGTTCTGACAGCGTGGGAAAGATGATGTATCACGACTTAGGCTCATAATGGTGGTTGTCGGTTAGAGAAACTCCCACAGAAACTATATTACTTTATTAAATGAGAAAATTTGAGTTTGTTATTGCTTTTTGTTTAACAAACTAAGGTGTTTTCCACTGTTTTACAAGCTTTCTATATATTGCATATGTTTGTTGCTTTTATATTGAGTTAAGTTATTCAGGAGTTGAGTAAAGCCAAAGTAAGTGTTTCTTTCAGATTCTTTTCAAGCCTATGTTGTGTTTAGCATTCCAACTCGCATACTCGTACATTCAATGTACATCAATTGGCCTGCATCGTCTTATGATGCAGACATAGGTAACGCAGATCATCATCTAGCGCCTCATTAATCAGGTTGAGCACTCGAAGTCTGTTGGTAAGCCTTCTTATTTTTCGAAGGGTCATTTTCATAATTGTTTAAGCTTTTTAGTTGTTAGGATGATCAGGGATCCTGTCCCGACATCCCTCTTTGTTTTAGAGGCTTCATAGACAATTAGTAGTTCAGTTGTCTTTACATTATCATTTCATATGTTAAGACTTGAGTTGCCATTTTGGCCAAGTTCAATGTTGAATTTTAAACATTCTAAGTTACTTTATTAAACAATTGAGTAAGTGAATTTCACCAGTGTAATAATTCTTAGACTTTTTTACTGAGTAAGTAAGCCAGGCCAAGGGTTTGCTTGGGGCCAACAATGGTTCTCAAGTGCCAGCCACGTCCGGGGTGTAGGCTCAGAGCGTGACAAACTTCGTATCAGAGCACGGTTTCAAGAGTCCTGGGGAGTCTATGAAACCGTGTCTGTAGAGTCCTAGTTATCGGTGTAAAATGTGCCACATCTATAATTAGGAGGCTGTAACACTTAGGATAAATTTCTCACTTCTTTAACACTCATTTCGTGCGTTAGAGTTTGATCTCTAAAAAGTTTCTTCTAATTCGTGCTTGCGCGTGTTTTCGGATAATCATGCCTCCATGAAGAGCTGTCAGAGGTCGTCCTGCTAGGCGTAATGTTGAGGAGCAAGGGGTACTTAATGCACCTGAAGTGCAACCCAATGAGAGGTTACCAATGCTGAGTTCCGTGAGGCTATCCGGATGTTGAGCCAAGTTGTGACTAACCAGGTTGGGCAACAAAGAGGAGCTAGACAGGAAGTGACTGATACTTCGAGGATCCGAGAGTTCTTGAGGATGAATCCTCCAAGTTTCATGGGTTCGAGCACTACTGAGAATCCAGAGAATTTTATTGACGAGCTGAAGAAGGTATTTGAGGTTATGCATGTTGACGATGCTGAGAGAGTTGAACTAGCTGCATATCAACTGAAGAATGTTGCCAGAACTTGGTTTGACCAGTGGAAGGAGGGTAGAGCTGAGGATGCACCACCTGCAAGTTGGGCTTGTTTTGAGGAGGCTTTCTTGGGGCGTTCCTTTCCCCGAGAACTGAAAGAGCCTAAGGTACAATAATTTCTTACCCTTAAGTAGGATTCCTTGAGTGTTCATGAGTATGGGTTGAAGTTCACCCAACTATCCCGTTATGCTTCGGAGATGGTTGCAGATATGAGGAGTAGAATGAGTCTTTTTGTTGCTGGGATGTCCCGTTTATCAAGCAAAGAGGGTAGGGCAGCGATGCTAATTGGGGATATGGATATGTCGAGGTTAATGGTATATGTGCAGCAGGTCAAGGAAGAGAAGATGAGGGATATAGAGGAATTAAGAAATAAGAAAGCTAAGACAGGGAATGAGTCCAGGTAGCAAAAAAGCAATGTGAACCGTTCGTCCTTTCAACAAAAGCAAAGGGACCTGCAACATTATCTGCTAGTGCACCTGCACCTAGAAACAAAAGTGAGTATAATGGTCAGAATTCCTAACACTTTAGAGCTAGACCTGTACAGTTTCAAGGTAGTGTGGCACAAAGAGGTAACTAGGCTCCTGCATGTGCTAGGTGTGGTAGAACCCACCCAGGTAAGTGTCGTGATGGCCGGTCAGGTTTTTTCAAGTGTGGGCAAGAGGGTCACTTCATGAAAGAGTGCCCTAAAAACAGGCAAGGTAGTGGAAATCAGGGCAATAGAGCCCAATCTTCAATAGTTTCTCCACTAGATAGGGTTGCACCTGGAGGAGCTACATCCGGTACTGGCGGAGGAACAAACTGTCTTTATGCGATCACTAGTCACCAAGAGCAAGAGAACTCTCCAGATGTTGTAACAGGTATGATCAAAGTCTTTACTTTTGATTTTTATGCCTTGCTAGACCCAGGAGTAAGTTTATCTTTTGTAACCCCTTATGTTGCAAATAAATTTGATGTTCTTCCTGAAAAACTCTATGAACCCTTTTGTGTTTCTACACCTGTTGAGGAGTCTATTTTAGCTGAGCGAGTATTTCATGTTTATGTCATTTCCTTCAATCACAATGACACCATGGCTGATTTAATTGAGTTAGACATGGTAGATTTTGATGTTATTCTAGGTATGGATTGGCTTCATGCCTGTTATGCATCAATAGATTGTAGAACTTGAGTTGTCAAGTTCCAAATTCTTAATGAGCCAGTCTTAGAGTGGAAAAGTAGTTCAGCAGTGCCTAAGGGTCATTTCATTTCGTACCTTAAGGCAAGAAAATTAGTTTCTAAGGGTTGTGTCTATCACTTAGTCCGAGTTAATGACTCTAGTGTTGAGATACCTCCCATTCAGTCAGTTCCTATAGTAAAAGAGTTTCCAGAAGTCTTTTTGGATGATCTACCCGGAGTCCCTCCTGAGAGAGAAATAGACTTCGGTATAGATATTCTTCCAGATACGCGTCCTATCTCTAATCCACCATATACAATGGCACCAACAGAGTTGAAAGAGCTTAAAGAACAGTTGAAAGATCTCCTTGATAAGGACTTTATTCGACCAAGTGTCTCACCTTAGGGAACTCTGATCTTATTTGTGAGAAAGAAAGATGGTTCCCTTAGGATGTGTATAGATTACCATCAGTTGAACAGGGTTACCATCAAGAACAAATATCCTCTTTCGAGAATTGATGATCTTTTCGATCAGCTTCAGGGTGCTTCTTGTTTTTCTAAGATTGACCTCAGATCTGGCTACCATCAGTTGAAAATAAGGGAGTGTGATATTCCCAAGACAACATTCAAGACCCATTATGGTCACTATGAGTTTCTGGTCATGTTGTTCGATTTAACTAATGCACCTGCAATGTTCATGGACCATATGAATAGAGTTTTCAAACCTTATTTGGATATGTTTATTATCGTCTTCATTGATGACATACTAATCTATTCAAGGAATTTAGAAAAACATACTAGTCATCTCAGAATAGTTCTTCAGACTTTAAAAGATAAGGAGTTATATGCTAAGTTCTCTAAATGTGAGTTTTGGCTTGAGTCTGTTGTGTTCTTGGGCCACATAGTTTCCAATGATGGAATTAGAGTTGATACCTAAAAGATAGAGGCAGTGCAAAATTGGCCTAAACCCACATCTCCAACTGATATTAAGAGTTTCTTGGGTTTGGCTGACTATTATAGAAGGTTCGTAGAGGGGTTTTCATCTATTTCATCCCCTTTGACCAAGTTGAATCAGAAGACAGTGAAGTTTCAATGGTCTGAAGCTTGTGAGAAAAACTTTCAGGAATTGAAAAAGAGGTTGACTACTACCCCAGTTTTCACTTTACCAGAGGTACTCAAGGTTTTGTGGTGTATTGTGATGCATCTAGAGTTGGTTTGGGTTGCGTATTAATGCAGAATGGAAAGGTTATAGCTTATGCCTCCAGACAGTTGAAAATCCATGAGAAGAATTACCCAACCCATGACTTAGAGTTGGCTGCTGTAGTATTTGCTTTGAAGATATGGCGTCATTTTTTATATTATGTTCATGTAGATGTATTCACTGATCATAAGAGTTTTCAGTATGTGTTCACTCAGAAAGAGCTTAATCTTAGACAAAGGAGGTGGTCAGAATTACTTAAGGATTATGACATGGGTATTCTTTATCACCCAAGTAAGGCTAATGTTATTGCTAATGCCTTAAGCAGGTTGTCTATAGGTAGTACCGCCCATGTTGAGGAAGAAAAGAGAGAGTTGGCAAAAGATGTGCCTAGGCTTGCATGCTTGGGAGTTCGACTAATGGATTCCACAAAAGGAGGAGTAGTGGTGATGAATAAAGCAGAATTATCATTAGTGTCAGAAGTAAAAGAGAAGCAAGACCATGATCCCATTTTTCTTGAATTAAAGGCAAATGTTCATAAGCAGAAAGTTATGACTTTTGAACAAGGGGGAGATGGCGTATTGAGATATCAAGGTAGATTGTGTGTGCCAAGGGTGGATAAACTCCAAGAGAGGATCATGGAGGAGGCTCATAGCTCTAGATATTTCATTCATCCAGGTTCCATAAAGATGTATCGTGACTTGAGAGAAATGTATTGGTGGAATATCATGAAGAAGGGCATCGTAGAGTTTGTTGCTAAGTGTCCGAATTACCAACAAGTTAAAGTAGAGCATCAAAGGCCCAGTGGTTTGGCTCATAATATAGAACTTCCCAAATGTAAGTGGGAGATGATTAATATGGATTTCATCACAGGTTTGCCAAGGTCTCGTAGGCAGCATGATTCTATATGAGTGATTGTGGATCGAATGACCAAATCAACCCACTTTTTATCGGTAAAGACTACCCATTCAACAGAGGATTATGCCAGGTTATATATTCAAGAGGTAGTAAGACTTCATGTAGTCCCTGTTTCGATTATATCAGATAAAGGTGCACAATTTGCTGCATAGTTTTGGAGGTCGTTCTAAAAAGGCTTGGGTTTAAAGGTGAACTTAAGTACTGCCTTTCTTCCTCAGACAGATGGGCAAGAAGAGCACACTATTCAGACCTTGGAGGATATGTTGAGGGCTTGTGTGATTGATTTCAAAGGTAATTGGGATGATCACCTACCTCTCATCGAGTTCACTTACAATAATAGTTACCACTCTAGCATCCAAATAGCTCCTTATGAAACCCTGTATGGGAGAAGATGCAGATCTCCTATTGGATGGTTTGAAGTTGGTGAAGCTGGGTTGATAGGACCAGATTTAGTTCATTAAGCTATGGAGAAGGTGAAAATGATTCTAGAGAGGTTGAAAATGGCGTAGAGTCGTCAGAAATTCTACACTGATGTTAGGAGAAGGGAATTAGAGTTTGAAGTAGATGATTGGGTATACTTGAAAATTTCACCCATGAAGGGCATTATGAGATTTGGTAAGAAGGGGAAGCTTAGTCCTCGGTATATTGGGCCTTATCGAATAGCCAAGAAGATTGGCATAGTAGCTTATGAATTGGAGCTACCACAAGAGTTAGTAGTGGTTCATCCGGTATTTTACATCTCCATGTTGAAGAAATGCATGGGCGATCCTTCGTTGATCATACCAACTGAAGATATTGGGATCAAAGATAACTTATCTTATGAGGAGGTTCCTGTTCAGATTCTAGATTGCCAAGTTTGCAAGTTGAGAACAAAAAAGGTGGCATCAGTCAAAGTTCTTTGGAGGAATCAGTTTGTTGAGGAAGCTACTTGGGAAGCTGAGGAGGACATGAAGAAGAGATATCCACATCTCTTCGAATTCAGAGAAATTGCAAACCAAGGTACTAATCATCTTCTTAGTACTCTTTAATTTATGAATGAGCATGTTGTTTGTTTTCATTTGCTTGTTGGGTGTTTGAACTGAATGGTTAATGTTACACCCTTAGCCTAGTAAGAGTAATCTCATTTGAGAAAAAATGTTAACAAGGGGGAGATATTGTAACATCTCGCCTCTTTAATTTATGAATGAGCATGTTGTTTGTTTTCATTTGCTTGTTGGGTGTTTGAACTGAATGGTTAATGTTACACCCTTAGCCTAGTAAGAGTAATCTCATTTGAGAAAAAATGTTAACAAGGGGGAGATATTGTAACATCTCGCCTCTTTAATTTATGAATGAGCATGTTGTTTGTTTTCATTTGCTTGTTGGGTGTTTGAACTGAATGGTTAATGTTACACCCTTAGCCTAGTAAGAGTAATCTCATTTGAGAAAAAATGTTAACAAGGGGGAGATATTGTAACATCTCGCCTCTTTAATTTATGAATGAGCATGTTGTTTGTTTTCATTTGCTTGTTGGGTGTTTGAACTGAATGGTTAATGTTACACCCTTAGCCTAGTAAGAGTAATCTCATTTGAGAAAAAATGTTAACAAGGGGGAGATATTGTAACATCTCGCCTCTTTAATTTATGAATGAGCATGTTGTTTGTTTTCATTTGCTTGTTGGGTGTTTGAACTGAATGGTTAATGTTACACCCTTAGCCTAGTAAGAGTAATCTCATTTGAGAAAAAATGTT
>JAJOOR010012949.1:0-21842 GCA_036250505.1 Solanum acaule
GATAAGAGAAAGAAAGAGAAGAGTTCTGAGAAGTGGAAGGAAAGAATTCAGACTACGGAGAAGATGAAGAATGAGCGTCAGCAGAAGAGAAGGGATAACATTGCTGGCAAAGCCAAGGAGAAGAAGATGAGGAAGATTGCCAAAAGGGAAAAGAAGCTCATGAGGCCGGGCTTTGAGGGGCGAAAGGAAGGCTACATTACTCAGGATAAAAGCTAAACTGGTCATGAACTCTTTCTTATGGCTTCTTATTTTGAATTTAGCTGCTCTTTCATTTGGAGAGAGTTTTGTGTTTGGTCTGAAATCTTTTGCTAATTCTGTTCTAGTCAAGTTTAAGCTTTTTCTATTCAGTAGTAATATGTTGGCTCATTAGCCTATCCCAACTGGTTTGGGATTGAGCATTGTTGATTTATAGTAACATGTTAGTTCATGATTTGTTTTCATGAAGTTAGCATTATAATATATGCTTGTCACCCAAATATCATTAGTTCGATTAGAACATATTGTATGCAAACATTTCTCAAACAGCTGTGAAAATGGAACACATATGAGATTGACTGTGGATCTTTTTGCTCTGGAACATAATTGGCATCGTCAGTATCTCTTTTATGAATAAATGTTTTACATGTAAAATTGACACATGTTCCTGATATTTCAAAACTTTGCTACAACCTTGAGAGGTATACCAACTTATGCCCAAGTGTTCATGACCTGATGTCATTAGTCTATTTCAGTGGTAGGTTGGTTCTTCATGCTTTGCTTGGAAAGCTTGCTTTCTTAAGTAAGTACGTTTATTTAAGATTCCTCTGAGAAGCTAAGCTTCAGCTTATAGTAAGATTCTCTTTACTTCATAGCGCTTGTGACTATTAGATGATAGTAACTTCAATGCTCAAATGTGACCACTGTACTTGTAGTTAGTACCTACAAAGTAATTAAAATCGGGACGTGCAAAAAAATGGATTAGTCTGGTGGAGCTTTTAAGTGCAAAGTGCAATTAGGGCTAAGGGAAGAAAAGTACCAAACAAATAAAAAAATAAAAAATAGAAATGTATTGCACTTCATCAAAAATAAAATAAAATAGAAATGCGATACCAAAGCTGTTAGTATAAATGCAAATAATAATTATTTGTTCAATATGGAAAAATTATAATTAAGCTACATATATCAAATATGTTGTTCTGCCCTTGAAGACGTGAAGGTGCACACACGTTAGCAACTTGACGCCTACACTAAAGTGCCAGTTAAGCAAGGCCAAGCTAACAACCTGGGCTCACTGAGCTTCGTAGCTTACACATGCTAAGTTTAATGTGTTTCATGGCCACACCACAGTCATTGACACATTATAGTTGAAATTCCAGTATGCAGCCTTCAATTTTTAGCTAAACAAACAGTGATTTCATTGTGATGTAGCGAAGTTGTAGACGGATGCTGTTAACTGATTCATAATTTCTTGCAAGTGTCTGGTCATGAATCAAGCATGTTAAGATAAATCCGGAGATACAATACCATCGGATCAAAAAGAGATGCTAAGTTTAATGTGTTTCCATGGCCACACCAGTCATTGACACATTATAGTTGAAATTCCAGTATGCAGCCTTCAATATTTAGCTAAACAAACAGGGGTTTCATTGTAATGTAGCGAAGTTTGTAGATGGATGCCGTTAACTGATTCATAATATCTTGCACGTGTCTGGTCATGAATCAAGCATGTTTAGATAAATCCAGAGATACAATACCATTGGATCAAAAAGAGATGATTGGTAGATTAGATGAATATGTTCTTGATTATTTTATTTTTTATTTTTTAGGTATTTTCTTCTTATTTGTCTAAGCTTTTGTGGCAAGTCACCCAAATACTTGTGTTGGTGAGAGGTAGCAGGTGCCTAGAAGTATAGTTGAGCAATGCACAAGCTGGGCTGAGTATCACCTTTATAAAGAAAAATAGAGCTTATACCTTTTGATTGAATTTTAATACTACCTGTTATGCTTGTTCTGTTCTTTCGGTTCATGCTTAGAGGATCAAACACAAATTCTTAACCTCACATTTTTCTTCATTGCTTATCCACTTCCCTATTTCCAATACTCAAACTATGAGTTTCACACAGAAAATTCTCAATATGCTGCTGTAGCCTGTAGGAAATCTCCCACAAACTTCTGGGGGTAGAGCTAGCGAACTACTGCAATATTGCAGCTAGTGCAGCAGCATAACTGCAAGTAGTAATAGTAAGGTGCAGAAACCGTCAAGCCATGGAAGGGCTTTAATTGCAAAGTGCAATTAAAAGGCGAGCTGTATTTTTTTAGCTCTTTTTATGCAAGTTTTAGTATGGTTGCAGTCTACTAAATGAAGCTTATGAACTGGTTGTTCATCCTTTGTTCAGTATATGGTGTTCTAAGTGCTTAAAGCTTTGAGTTGTGAGAGATCTCTAGTTTGTCAATTCTACTTGGAATTTGTTTCGTTTGGTCAGCAGGTTCAGTTAGATCCAATTGATCAGCCAAAGAACTGAGATCTTTTATGCTTTCTGTGCTTTAATAAGATGTTTTCTAACGCATAAAGGTGATAAATAAATTGAAGATTAAGCAGAAATAAATTAGATGAGGGGCATCCAATACTGTGAATGAGTTCCTTCAGTCACATCCATGGTTGAGGTCTCTTTCCCTTTTTTGCACCTTCTCTTTCACATTCGCTAATATTGCCTAAACTGCAATATTCATGGAGTTCGATTGTAGGACATTACTGCTCATATCTTTAGCCTGTGGAGTTATGTTCCGTCTTCTTTTTTGATGGAGATCAATTAGCAATCCGATGAACTTCATTTTGTTTTATGCTTGTTATGAACACTTCTTTACAGCTTTGCAGGATCTTGTGGCTTTCTAGCACCACTCCTGCCTCTTATGTTTTCTATCTTATTTTATCACTGTGGTCTCTTGTGCTTGTATGCGCAAAGTTAGTTCTCACTTTCACTGGGGAATTTCTAGTAGTTCCCATCTCCGCAGCCAAGAACCTGTCCAAGTTCTTCTTGTCTTGCATCTGTTTACCTATTTTCCTGCTTGTTGTTGCCCCCCCTCCCACCCACCCCCTCTCCTCCTAGTTGTTTTTTTAAAGGTTGGGGCAGGTATTCCCTCCTGTTCAGTAGAAGAGGAAACGACAAGGTTGAGGCTGGTATTTTGTAAAATATATTAACGGCAGAACTTAAGAAGGTATTAAGCAGGCATCTGGACAGACATTGTTTGCAAATCAATGTTTGCAGAGAAACACTGTTGACAAACGCCAAATTTTTTCAACTGAAATTCATGTCAACTTCTAAACTTACTTTTTGGCTTCATCTTTAGATATTTGTTACGTAACCTCAACTAAGTTAAGTGTTGTTTGCCTGCACAAGAGAGCCTGTACTTTAAGATTTTATTTCCAATCCACTTTCAAATGGTGCAAAGAAAAGCAATGAACTGCTGAGCTATACATCCCATGTGCACATGTGTGGGGAATATGCTTTGCTTTTACCATCTGATCCACCAAAGAGACTTTTAAAAGCTGAGAAGCACATGTGATGTAGAAGAAGATGCTTAACTTATCAAATTGAACAGAATCCAGAAAAGTGCATCCATAAAATATCTTGATAACCACTAAAATCCATAATAGAATTACAATCCCCATAAGAAAAAAAAAGGTTCAGTAAAAAATGCCAAGGCCAAGGCCAAAGAAAAAAACACTCAAAATTCCACACTAAACATATGATACAAACTGCAAGGCACTTTGTGCTTGCCTCTCTGTCAAGTTAACATATCAAGATGGGGCAACAAACATAACCAAACTAATGCCCCTTTACTTTTGTGTTAAGCTGCTGCACGTGGCTTCATTTTTGTTGAATGATGCAGGGAATAAATAGTCACTATTTATTCCCTGCATCAACAGGAATGAAGGGCCTACAATGGGGAAAGCAAAGGCTCCTCCTCTGTGTACTTGATGTTGATGATGATCTTATCCTTGAAAGATAAGTCACTGTTCAAAAGCACGCAAGTAAATAGTGGTGCAGTGATGGCTTTTGCTGCTGATGGTGGTGGTGGTCAGTGCCCACACAAAATTAAATCAAATGGCACATGCCATTGGCATTCCCCTACCCACCCTGCACATGCTTACTGTCCCCCCATATCTATACCATCCTTACTTTATTCCTTTCTACTTTCTATACATTTAACCAACTCAATATCTTACATCATCAAATAAAATCACTTAAAACATCTAAATTCATCACCCCAAAAAAAAAGAAGGTAGAATATTGTTAGACAATCAACTAGGTTTCCTCAACAACTTTTGTTTGCTAACTTAAAACTATGGCTTAGTAGAGTAGTTGATAAAAGGTAAATTATAGGGCAGGGGGTGCAGGTTGAGTTGCCAATGCCATGCACTGGAGATGTCGTGGGCAGGCGATCAGGTGGTCGTTGGTGAGGCCGGCTGCCTGCATGAAGGAGTGTATAACGGTGGGGCCGACATAGCGGAACCCTCTTTTCACCATGTCTTTACTTATGGTTTCTGATTTTGAAGTCTTCACTGGGATTTTGTTGCATGCCTTGTATTGTGTTGCAATGGGCTTGTTGTTCAGAAATCCCCACAGATACTTGTCGAACGAACCAAATGTCTTCTTTATCTGAAATATATTCAAGAAAATCATACACTTGGATGATCCCCACTTTCCAAATTTTTATTTAAGAATCACAGGAATGTAACTATATGTTAAACACTTATTTAATTATACTAGTCTTACTTTATGGTTACACTTGTCAAGGCCAGGTATGCAATACTTATTCCATATGGCCCATGTGATTATGCTACTTAACAGTTGTTAGGTCCATGCATGATTAGAAGATTAATTAATTTAAAACTTAACTTTCCCATCTATGCTTCCAAATGAGGGTATCATAAATGTCATTCTTAACAGAAATGTTGGGAAAAAGTAAGGACAGTTGAATCGTTAAATCAGTTCTTAAAATTCTTTACAGAGCTCATATTATATTATTACCTCTAAAATTCTGGTCGAGTTGTCGACAGCTCCTCGGATTTGGCTAAGCTCTATACCATATTCGACACTTGTTGAAGTTATCTTCTTTTCATTGTACTTGGAAACAATTTCTGGATCAAATCCTGAAAAGGCATCCCTGGAGGAAAAGTAGAATGCACAATACAGCTTAAAGCCTCTGTTTTTCTTTTTTTTTTTGGAAAATGTTCATCAAGAATCAGTTAAAAAAATAGCAAAACCTACCTGAATTCTTGCCTTTTCTTTAAAACTGAAGTCCAGTCTGATCCAACTTGTGCACCAGTTTATACCAGCAACTCAAAAAGCAGACTATGTAAAACAAGGAAATTAGTCCAAGAACGAAACTGATAAATATTCAAAAAACAAAAAAACAGGGGAAAAAAGATGCTTACTTATCATCATGAACGGGAACTCCCCATTCTTCATCATGGTATGCAATATAGAGTGGGTCTGAAAACACAACAAAACACCGACAACTTTAGTCCTATTTATCAAAATGCCGTAATTTGTATGTCTTGTGTTAGAATATAGTATTTAATTGCCCTTTAAGCGTAGTATTGAGAAGCTTGTTACCTGAATTAGGTGTGATAAAGCTGCATCTTTTTTCCTCTCGAGGATTGGGGATAACTGCTGAGGCGAAGGAAGGGTCAAGAGAAGATACTTTTCCTTCATACTTGGCTGATTTTGTTCTTCCATAATGCGCAATTTTCATTTTCCTCTGCACTTGCGCAATTGCAACTTGTTCCCTTCTTGCTGCTGCTATGCTTCCCGGAGCCTCGACTATCAAGGAGGAAGAATATTTCAATGAAGAATTCTCCACAGAAGGGGGTGAACCTAAGCCCACACTGTTTTTCTTAGGCTTCTTTAACAAAATTGGGCTTTATTAGCAGTCCCTTTGGGAGTCACAATTTTCTCAGCACTTGAACTCAAGCCATTAGGATCAATGTTATTCCCTCTCTTGATAGCTGGTAGTCTTGGCGACTTCATTTTAGGTGAGACCGGTGGAGTTGTTGATGAACTCGTCTTGACTTTAGTACTTCCATTTGCAGTAACAGGTGCAGCAGTGTTAGTTGTCTTTTTAAGCGAGTTCCGGCGTTCGTAAAGAGGAACTATATTGCTATGTGGTTGAAGAACAGGGCGGCCATTAATCTGGGAGAGAGTTTGTGGGCTGCTCTGCAGTTTAGTTTTGGAATTACACATCCTTAATTGGTTTTTGAGATGGAGCCTTTTTTTTTTGTATTGAGTAGGTGATGATCAAAAGGTTAGGATTAAGAAATGAGAGAATTTGGGGAAGAATGTGAGAGGGTTATATAGAGAAAAAATAAAGTAATGGGGTGGGGTGCGGGGTAGGGACAGGGGTATAAGGGGGAAATTGAAAATTTGTAACATGGAGAGGTTAGAGTCTGCCATACATTAGACTTAATTTCTTGTGAGGTTGGCACTTTCTGCTGTTTAAAGTGACCACGAGCATGACAGTAACTCAATCCTTACCCTGCATTTTTAGGACTATACTGTATTATGTTTGGATGAGAAGATAAAGAAAATAGTACGCCCTTAATTAGACGTTTCGTATAATAATATCATGTTGTTAGGGAAAAAGCTTCAGTTTTGAAGTTAACCCCTACCTTAATGTAGGTTCAATCTGAAATCGGAACTCTAGTCAAAAGTCGAGAGGTGAATTTGAACTTTTTTCCTCAAAAAAAGTAAATAGAGAAGGATTTACTAACGATAAGAGTATGAATGAACTAAAGTGGTGCCAGATACAGTGTCATCAGGTCAGGGACCTTTCTTTTTCTTAGGCAGCCCAGCCAAGTTCGAAAAATTCCTAGCGAGCTGGAGTGGGCGTGAAGTTTTAGGGTCCAGAAAATGACCAATCATTGCTCTCGTCTTTAGAGTTGGCTTGTATTTTCCCTTTAACTTATACCTCAATATACCAAGTTGAAATTGTTATTTTACTGTTATTTAGAAATGATGATGACATCAATTGAACGTAAACGAAGAGATATGATTGGTGAGAATTCATATAGCCAGACATTAACTTTTTTAGTTAGTAAATATGAACTTAGTTGTTGGCTTTAAGCTTATCATAACTCTCCAAAAGGGGTTTGTTTAACCACACTTCGTCAAAGTTGACATTTTAATTCAAGATGTAACCACTTTTAGTCTTCTACTGCTAGTAGTTAATTATTTCATCTAAATAATACACCTTTTTAGGAGATTACCTGAGGACAAGGATATCTCATGTAGAGCCTCTTAAAAACCTGTCGTTATTAGTTTTAATGAAAAAAATATTTAAAAGTTAAAAAGCATGGATTAAAGAATAATATTAGTTAGAGATTGGGCAGTTAGAGAGGAATAATTTTGGATTTATAATAATATTTTTTTTGAAATCGTTAAAACGCGTGGTGCCAACGAAGAGAAAGATTAAGGGAACAGGGTGTCATTTCTCCCTAACAAGTAACAGAGCCAGCTTTAAAGTATTGAACATGAAGCTCATCATGTAATTTCCTTATGAAATTATGGTTTAAAGATTCTCCTATTTTTGAAATATAAGAATCTTATTCTCCCTGTCCTTCTACGCACGCAAGCATAACCATTCTTTTATAATGGTATGGTATTGTTGGTGTCCAAATAAGTCTGTTGGCGTCATCAGATATGTGTTATCTTCTGCTGACTGTCAATATGATTATCGTTTAACTTTGCCCATCAAAACTTAGATGGATGAGAATTGGTTTTGTTTGAAAATTACTGTGTAAAATAACTATGGTAGTAATTACATACTGTGTGAATATTTGTTTGTCACAACGCAATTATAACATAATTTCTAGTGTCATGTTTGGTTTTTGCAAGTGTAATTACATGGTTTGATATTCTTTTATTTTTTAAACAATATATATAGTTATTTTTTTGTTGACATGAACATGTAAATGTGTTTTAATGTGTGACAAATATATATATATGGACACGTGGCACAATCTTATCCGTCGATTCGATATTTAATAAATGTCGGATCGGTGGACAAGATTATGACACGTGTATGCCCGTTAGTATAAAGGGTATATATGCTCTAGTTTTTGGACGACAGGGGCACCAAAAAAGTATGACGAAGGGTATCTGCATACCATTTACGATCGATATGAACAATTTTTTGTGGGATAAGGCACAAGTATCCCTAGACTATGACCGAAATCTTAGAGACACACCTTATTAACCAAATTAAGGTCCTATTACACTCCGAACTCATTTTTTTGGTAATTTTGGACATCTTTTTGGCTTACGTGACATTCAAACATCTCCCATACGCCTCAACTATGTGGGTGTATAAAATTACAAAAAAATGAGGCCAGGGAAGAGGGGGTGGGGTGGGGTAATGAGACCTTAGTTGTGACTTTTAGATGTGTCTATTAAATTTTGGTCATAGTCTAGGAGATACTTGTGACAATTTTTTTTTTTTAAAGAAAGCCATGAGATAATTACACCATATATTTCTCACTCACCAATTTTTTGTCCATCTCATTAGGTAACAATATTAGGTGATATGTACGTATTCAGACTCTCAGCATCAAAGTCCACTATGCAAGTCTGAAATAGAAATCAATAAGAAATGTACAATCCAAGAATATATATATTTCTTGGGAACAGTAAATGTTAATACTATGAAAGTAATATATTGGAGATATCAGAATGATTTAACTGCAAGAGTTATCCATTTTTTGGTGCGTTGTTCCTATCACTAGTACCTTTCCATTTTTCTATGATTTTTTTTTATATAAAATCTAAACCTTAAGTTACAAGCAAATCCAATGCTGGTAACTTAGACAAATAATTTTTTTAATGATGGAACTAATTAATTTTTTTAATGTGAGTAAGGAATTTTTAAAATACAAATTATAAGAACCGAAGCCCAAGAAAACAAAAACAAAATTTAATTTATTTTGGCTTTAATGGACTTATTAATCATGTTTGAAGAGATTAGAAGTAGAAGTACACGTAATTAATTAACGTTTTAATTAATTACTTTATCTCTTCCCAATCAAATAAAGGCAGCTAGTTAATGTCAATCACCTAAAATACTGATTAGTGGATGGTAATCACATTAGATTTCAAGGAAAAAATGAAACAAGCCATGTGCAAGTCCCACATATATAATTGCATCAAATCAATAATGATGATCAAGGCAACTATAGTTCAAAGACATTAACACATGATATTTTGTATTTGGTAGATGACATCTTATCTAATTGTTCAAATATTTATTAAGAAATTAACATATAATTATATGTATCTACCTTCCCTACCTTCCTCGTAAATTCTTTTGTATATTCTTTTCCTATTAGGAAAACGGCCAACCAATGTGATATGTAATATGTACATTTTACTCCTTGGAGACAATTTCATTAGGAGATATTCGATAGAATTAGAACGATACAGAGAAGATTACATATATCATGATTCTGAGATACAAAAATCTAACAAGTAGTCAAAATTTTAAAAAGTTTTTACCATGATCGATCATTCTCATAAAGCATCACATTATTGATTGAAGATTATCCGTGACCTTCTAACATTGTTGGACCATACTATCATGATAACATCCTCCAATGGTCCATATTTCCTATGTTACATTGAGGTTTTATGACTTACAACATTTCAGCTTGTAATTTTTCCAAAATTGTCTAATATTGTCCTATACTATTATATTATCTTTGAAGTTGGGTGTCTTTCTCAGTCATTGGGTAAATGACCCCATCAATTGTACTCTCTTTGTTTTAATTTATTTTAACGTCAATGCAATTTAAAAAAATAAAAAAATCTTTTAAATTTGTGGTCTTAAATTAAAAATACAAGGTCTCATAGTGAGTTGGGATTAATTTATGGTCTTTAAATTACCCAGTGCGTACAAATTGCTCATCCGAAGGGCAGAGGCTAGGTCAGAGGTTGTGGCGATTGTTGATTATCTTGGGGTTAAATTTTTTTTAACAAATACGTCAAATAATACCCTTTAAGAATTGCTTAAAAAATTGTTATTTTTAAAACGGATTAAAAAAATAGATCAAACAAAATAAAATGAAATTATTATTAATAAATGCACTCTCACAATTTAAAGACACATGATCTGGCAGGAAAAAAAAAGTGGTCATATAATTAGGAAAATGTCAAAGTTGTCATATATATATATATAGTTGCACATGCAAGGCTCTAGTAGTAGGAATTTTCTTTTATATTTGTCTTATTTTCTTTTTCTCCATATATAGAGAAAAAAAAGAAAAATAAAGTTATCCTTAAATTATTTGAAGAGGAATTAATTATTGCTCAACTCATATCATTGTGTGTAAGTACGATGGAGTGTACAATATTATTTAGAAGTATATCATTTTGTGTAAGTACGATGGAGTGTACAATGTTATTTAGAAGTATATATGAAATCGACATGTTCTTTAGCAATAGACGGTTTTTTTTTTCACCCTTCTTAGGAGCTCTCACCCCTTTTGCTCCCTTGGTGACTCGAACTCGCAATCTTCGGGTTGGAAGTGAGGGATGCTTACCATCCGAGCAACTCACTCTCATCATTAGCAATAGACGGTTCATTATACGATATTTCATAAATTTATTCGTCCAAAGGAAGATATGTAACTATGCATTTCTATTTTAATGATTGAACAAATAATGAATTTGTTTGGTTCCATACCCTCAGAAGTCAGAAGAGAATACATAATTTTAACAATTGTCGAAAGTTTTAGCATTAAATTTAGAGTAAATTTTAGAAATATCAAAATATAATAAATATAATAAGTTTCTATAGCTATAATTTCGATAATTGTGCTTCATAGTTATAGTTTTGTTTGCTATGGAGGCCTGATTTGTATATTTCGTGCGGTTTGTATATTTTCTCTTGCCCGTTCGTATATTTCGCTTGCAAATATACAAATAGGTAAGTATATACAAATGATGTATTTATACATTTAGGAATTTTCAAAACTCCATTTGTATATTTCATTTGCTAATATACAAACAAGGTAATTTATTGTGAATTTTTCATAAATCATGTACAAACAACTAGGGTAAGCATATACAGATTAATGATTCATACAATCAAAGAATCAAATTATACAAAATTTCGATTTATACAATCAAACGAATTATACAATTTTAATAGAATTATATAAATTAAACAAATAACAAAATTTAAGGAAATTGTAAATCACAATTTTCCAAAATAGTAGCTATAACAGTTAATATCGTTTAAATATTTGTTATTGTGCACAATTTTCTTTAAATTTATTGTACTCGTATTTGTATGACACTAGTTATGTACACGTGTATGCATGCATGTCTTTCAACCATTTTTATAAATTACAATTATTACGAATAAATATACCTTTTCTAACTATTTGCTCCTCTAATAATGGCACTTTTATGAATAGCACAGCAACCTAAGATAAGCCTAGTGCAGCAAGTGAGCATTGTCCGTTGGCACCATGTACATTTAATTTGCAAAAGACACACCATCGTGGCCCAATTTAACATTATTATTGATTTGGTCCTTGCCTTTGAATTATCTTAATTACTACTCCTTCTGTTCCTAATTATTTATCCATTTTGACAAATCAAGAAAGGATAATTTTTTTTTATCTATTATACCCTCAATTAAATGACTAATTACTTTGAAAAATACAGAACTTTTCATCCACTTCATAATTAATAGAGGTAAAATAGTAAACTCACTATGTCATTAATTGATTTCTTAATAGATGTGTCAATTCAAAAGTAGATAAGTAATTAGGGACAGATGGAGTACTTTGTGATGCAGGCAAATATGGTATGGTCTTTGATGAGGTCCAAGTGTATGTTAAAAAAAGGTAATTTTAGCCCTACTCATGTGACCAACGTAGAGATTTTTGAGACAAATCACACTGCCCATTTTGGATAAAATTACTTCACTAAAGCCATCATATCACATGCAGCATGACCCTAGTATTGGGCAACCCAATGCCAACACGTCGCAAAGGCAAGGTGAATCGCACTATCTAGCTCATATGAATTTGCAAAAATCGATGTAAATCCCATTTAGCAATATGATAAAAAAATTCTTTAGTATTTGAGATTTACTGATCTAACTAATCCAATTTTTCTTGAAGAGGAAATGCTTTTATTAGGATTTTTTTGTTGGTTTTCCAAGAAGACTCAATTCCTCATACTTTTGATTAATGATGAAAAAGTGTCAAGTAAATTGTGGTTCATACGACCTTTATTTTTAATTAAAAAAATTAGTAAATAATTTGCTAGATCCTAATTGGATTAGGGGAAGTTAATTTAGTTAGAAAATCCCATTACCCAATTTGATGAAGACTGAAATTAATTAGCACGTCATGGGTGGTCCTCTCTCATGTTAGAATTAGTATTAAATTATTTATTATTTATATTTTACAATCTAGAATTAGTTATATTTATACGTATATCCCCCACAATCCTTAATGGTATATTAATAAAAGTGCTATTGAGTCCTCTTTTTTGTCTTAAAAGCTACACATGAAATACTGTCCCAAGGCCCCAACCCAACCCCCACCCCTCAAGACAAAAACAAAATAAAGGAAATAATAAAGACGAAAAGAAGATTACATAAATGTACCTAGCATCCTATATATCAATCTTAATTCATTGTAGAAGGCAGAAGCCCAAGGGAAAATTAGTTACTTTTGATTCATGCATACTCACTCTGCCAGTCTCGAAGGCTTAACTTGAACTTTATGAATTTAGAATTTAGAATAATAATATTGAATTTTGAGATTTTTTTAATATGAATACAAATCTTGAATGAAAATAACTACTGAATCTATATACAAGCTTCTAGCTCTGCCGTCTTGCTCCACGACAATGTGCCTTTGATCTTAAGGATAGACATGTATGGTGCTGGGGTTTTGCGCCATAAAACTGTGCATAATAATTTATGAGAAGATGTATATAGGATAAAATGAGAATTGGGAAAGAGACCTTTCCTATCAAGTGTCCAACTTATTACAAACACACTGAATCTGTCCTTGGCAAAATATTGTGCCCATAAATATATATATTTGGGCACTGCAAATCTTGTAGCATCACTTTCATCAATAATTAGTAGGATAAAATCATAAAACGAACCTCCTCAATTATTACATTCTAACTTTAATTTGGTCTTTTCCTCGAAGGAAAGTTACCTTACATAGTGAGGGAACCCTCCCGGACCCATTCGGAGATAGCACTCTCTACAAGATTTTTTCTATATTTCGGGATCAAACCTAAGATCTCTGATTAAGAGTGCAATAAAATGTTCTTAATATTATATTACTCCCTTCAAAATTTTGCTTCGTTATACTAGTTTCACTTATAATCTACCAAAATTTGAAGAAAAAAATCCAACAAAAGCAATAAAAGCTGAAGCAATGAAAAATCAACTTAATTGATTTAATTTGATTCTAACATTTCAAAAACTGAGTCGATTGATTTATTTTTTGTTTGTTTGAGAGAAGTCGTTCCAACAAAAATCTCAATCTCGTTTGCTTTAATTTGTTGGTCTGTTTGAGTTACAAATCAAATCTTATTTTATTTTGTGATAATAAGCTTTAATTTGATCGGCCAAATGATATATATATTTACATACACTTGACATGTTGTACTGAAAAGTTGATTTGTTTTGGTATACCAGATTGCTCAACATGTGGCATTGTTCCATTGGATAGTTTTGAATGATTCAATGTCATAGTGCCACCTAAAAAATAGAAACGAAGAATGAAAATTTATGACAATACATTAAAAGACGAATTTTTCGATATGCAGGACTAGCTTGAGCTTCAAGATGAACTAAGAACAATTATTTCCTTGGTGGGCTAGTAAAATTAGCTCATCATTTGACATCCTATTGGACCTTTATTTAAGTCCAATGTAAACTCAACTACATCAATAGTCATATAACGAAATAAGACCCATAATTGACACTTTAATTTCAAGCTAATTTCTAATTAAAATAACAATTGTTTTTAAAACATAACAAATTTAAAAAGTAAGACCACCTCCAACCCCATTATTTTTTCATATAAATCTATTAATTAAATTTCTAATATTCGTATTTCTTTTTAGATGTAATACAATATTTTAAAAATATATTATTTAATATATACCTCTTCATCCCAAATTAACAATATTTCAAATACTTTTTTTTCAATTTTTCGCCACTTTAAGTGATAATTTGATATTATTATTTATTTTTCATTATAAAGAATGCACAAAATTTAAATGATAAGATGCAAATTTTAATTTTAAAATACAATACATAACACAATAATTTAAATACAAGATAACAATATACTCGTAATACATAACATAATAATTTTAAAAATCACAACAATAATTTAGTAATTCGGTAGGTCATTTTTAGATTTAACAATATTCGGAAAAAAATAATGTATGATCCAGAGAATTATTGTACTTGTGATTACAGTTGTACTTGTTGATTTCTTTTTTCAATTATTCGTAGTTGTTCTTAAAATTTTTAGAATAAAAATAATTTTATATTAAATAAAGAATTTGAAAAAAATTATATTACATGAAAATTATATAGGGTGATTATTTTGAACAAAAAAAGAACGAATTTATATCGTGAAAAGAAAATGAAATAAAAATAATAATATAATATTAAGAAGAAAGAAGAAGATTTTTTTTAGAAAATAAAATAAAGAATTGAATTAAAGTTGATTGCCTTAAAAATAGAGAATTCTATATTTGGTTGTCTTGAAAAATAATAAGGAAAAATTACGCGGTTAAACAAACTTATACTACTTAATTACTCATCATAACCATAGTTTGCTATAATTACCACTCGCGACTAACATTATACATTAATTACGTGGGCTGACTTCGAGTTTGTATAATTAGCCACGTTTGTATATGTATAATTCGCCAGAATATAGTATAATATACAATTATCTAACCGATATACATATACGATTCACCTCTCTCCCACTCTTTTCCCTCTCTCGCTTGCCTCTCTCCTCTCTCTCCAAGTCTCGCTCGCCTCTCTCCTCCCTATAACATATAGCTACGAATTGTAATTATCAAATTATAGCTATAGAGAATAATTAAGCTATTTTTGAATTGCTATATGTGAAAGTTCATAACCCTTGGTTTAGGATCCAAATGGGAAAATCCTCGTCTACTTTTAAGGGCCTTTTGTGTACAAGTTAATATATGAAGGACAAAAGTAGCTCTACTCACATACATAAGGGGCCATTTGCAATTTTTCCTATTTTAGTTTACTGTTTTTCTTTCCAGAACCCAATCTCTCTCCCGTCGTCAAGGACAAAAAACAAACCCTCCCGCCACCGGTTCGCCACCGCCTGCGGCAAATCCATCTCCCTTGTCGCCGTGAAGTTTCCTGCCTTCGGTGTTTGGTTGTCTTCGATCTCAAACTCTTGATTATACCTTCTGCTCTATTATTGGTATGTATCTCTCTCAAACTCCTGATTATACCTTCTGCTCTATTATTGGTATGTATCTCTCACTATTTCTATTAGCTAATCTTTCTACGTTTGATTTTTCTGAACTGAAGGAATTGCTTTGTTTGAACTGTTTCTCCGGTTATGGGAGTGATTTACTTGCTCTTTTCTTAGAACTGCTTTGGTTTCTCTTTTTCTATTTATTTGTTTCTTTTTGTTCTCCAAATTTCTTTTAGGGCTTTCCGGTGTTGGTCATTGAATCTAATTGACAAAGGTTCAATTTAAGAGTTGGAAAAGAAGAAGAAAAACCGAGTTTCAAAATATGATTGAAAGAATATTATTTGTTTGTCCTCCTTGATAATCTTCTGTTTACCTCTCTTACTCTGAAAATGAGAATTAGTCAATATATTGATGTAAATGCGTCTAATTTATTTGCAGAGTTCATAAATTGCTAGATGAGATCAAACTGGTTTTAATTTTTATGGTGATTTTTCTCAATTTGTAAATGGAGATGTTTTTTATTTTTTGTATTAGCTATATTATTGAAAGTTTATTTGCTTTAGGTTTTTGCCATTTTTAGCCTTTTTAGCTCCATTGATTTGTCTTTATAAACTGAAAAGACGGATAAACTGAACCACAGCCCAAAATATTAGATATTTGACCAAATGTATACTCTATCTGGACATGTTAATGATAACATGTTTATGTTCAAAGCAGTGTGGCACCTGGAACCTCTAAATCCTGAAGCCTCTCTTTGACCGACTTCGGTGAACTACTCGACTGTCTCTTTCTCAAAGTATAATCTGAGTTGTAAGTTCCCTTTTTCCTCATTTTCTGTCCATCTGCTTCCTCCATAAACTGATTCTCTTTGTCTCTGCTTATACCAAAGCCTTTACTTTGTCCTCTTTCCAATGCTTTTTATTGTTAGATGGAGAATTCAAATACTCCAGCATCTGATTCAAACGCTGCCAAAGCTGAAGCTGAACAGCTGCCAACAGCTCCCGGTAAGAGACCTCCTCCTCCTTCTCAACTGGAAACAACTCTACTCAATTTATTTGTGGTTACTGGCGTCCTGTCATTTGGGATCTCATCTCAAGTTGATTTAGAATATATAGCCTAACAAATATCATACCAAAGTTTTGGGACGAAAGTGGAAACATGTGTAATTAATTTTCATTACATATCATATTACGTTGATGATAAGTCACTGTAATCTGATTGTTATTATCACCATTATCAGATTCTCAGAAGCCGCAGCTACCACTGTGCTGTGTATTAGAATTAAATCTTCTGAATGGTTAGTGTATAATCTGATAATGCACTGTAATTTGATTCTTAGAAGCTGCTGTTACCCCCATAGTAAGTATTAAAATAAACTGTTCAGAGGTTTAGTTCAAGTCCAAGTCCATATATGATTATCTCGAGTTTGGCACTGAAGATGACTGTATGAATGTTCCAATCAGTACTGTTTTTGTTAGTACCCCCGGGTTTGCATATATTATAATGTATTCTATGCTAGCAAATATTAATCCTAAGTTCCTTTCCTCTTCTAGCTTGCTTTTGCCTTCTTTTGTCAATTTACTGTCGCTTTTTTTTTATTTTGAGAAGGTAACAACTTGTATTCTATTTCCACAAAAACAGAAACCTGCCACGACAAGTTACAGGTTTCCTAATTACAATTGAGGAGGAGTATCTAGAAGATCTTCAACCCTTTTAACCCTAATTACTGTCGCTTAATATATTTTTGTATACTTTCCTCTATCGCAGTATGCAATTTTTTCAAAAAACCATCCAAGGGAAAAAATATTAGAAAGCGTCCTACGGTTGAAGAGGGAGAGAATGAAGATGCAGAAGGAGATAGTTCAGTTATATATACCAAGAAAAAGCCAGCGGTTGCGAATAATAAGCTGCACTTCTCAACTGGACCTTCAAAGTCCAACAAGGATACTGAATCCAATGTGGATTCAAAAGCAGCTCGTTTTCATTTCGAGTCCTCAAAGGAAATTCAAGTTCAAAATGATAGTAGAGCAACAGCCACTTTGGAAACTGAGACTGAGTTCTCTAGAGATGCCCGGGCCATTCGAGAAAGAGCTTTGAAGCAGGCAGAGGAGGCTTTAAAGGGAAAAAGCAAGACAGGTGGTGATGAGAAATTGTATAAAGGTATGAACCAATATACTGATTACAAAGCTGGTTTGAGAAGAGAACATACGATTTCTAGTGAGAAAGCTGGTGGAGCGCATGGTCCTCTCAGGGCTTCTGCTCACATCAGAGTTTCAGCAAGGTTTGACTATCAGCCAGATATCTGTAAGGACTATAAAGAAACTGGATATTGTGGATATGGGGACTCCTGCAAATTTATGCATGACCGTGGAGATTATAAGTCTGGGTGGCAGATGGAAAGGGAATGGGATGAAGCTGAGAAAGAGAGGAAAAGAAAATTGGCTTTGGGGATGCTCAATGAGGACGATGAGGATGCAGAGAAAAGTGATGAAGATGATGATGACGATGCATTACCATTTGCTTGTTTTATCTGCAGAGAGCCTTTTGCTGATCCTGTTATGACCAAATGCAAACACTACTTCTGTGAGCACTGTGCATTAAAGGTAATTTCAGTTACCTTGACTCTTTTTTGCTTGAACATGTCATGGGGTCTGCGAACAACATCCACTTTTGTGTACCTTCTCCATTTCTCTTTTTAAAAAACATTTTTCTCTTATTTGAGATGACATAGTTTATTCCCCCACCTTCTCCAAATCTCAACCACCTAAATAAGGAATGACAACAGAGTGAAAGAGAGATGGTTGTAAAAGACTTTCTTGGTGCCTTTTTCCATTGTCACTAATATATAATGAAATTACCCGTTGAAATAGGCAAGAGTTGCAAGTATTTTAATTTACCTTTTTCCTCAAGTAAAAGCTGCCTCTTCTATTGGTTTGGACTTTTGTCAAACAATATAGACTATTGAAAACAGTTTGAGCTACTGTCACCTAGGGCACAGAGCTATGACTTATTTAACTTCTATTTATGCTTTGTATGTGGATTTCAAGTTAAATCTTTTTTTTCTTTTTGGTGGTTGTGGTTAACAGCACCATGCAAAGAATAAGAAGTGCTATGTATGCAACCAGCCAACCCTTGGGATATTCAATACAGCATTTGAAATACGCAAGAGAATGGCGGCTCAAGGGAAATGATGGATTTTCTGCCAGTTCTCTCTTTCACGATGCCATAGAAGTGGATCTTGCTTTACTGTAAGTGCCTACAATTTGGATACATTAGATTTAAAATGTGCATTTCCTTTATATGTAAAGTATAACCCTATCTGTTTTCTTGCTAGAGCTCTCTCACAACTGATTCTCGACCTGCTATACTCCACCTACATACTTAGAGCATTTGGTTTTGATATGTAGGTACGTGTTAGCCTTGTAGAAATAGGAATACCTACATGTTTAGAACAATGCTTAATGTAAAAAATAAAGTTTATTTAGAAGAATACTTCCTTATAGATTTGAATTAGGGCTGCTCAAAATCGAACCTAAACAGACTTTTTCTGTACCTAAACCAACAAAAATTAGAAAAATTGGTTCGTCATTCAGTTTTCATTTTAAATTGTTGGGATACATGGTTCAGTACTTGGTTCTTATCAATATTCAGTTTAAACCAAATACCTAACTAATATTATTTTAATTTAAAATACTATTATACATTTTATTTTATACAAAATTTGTACTTACGAACTTAGGTTTTTCTCTCACTTTCAACTTTCAATTCATGATCAACAGAGTAAAGAAATCCTTAGCCCTAGTTTCTCTGCCGTTGCCCTCTTACAACTCCAAGGCTCTGCTCTCCGATATGATATGATCCTTCAATGATGAGGGCAAGTCTCCACTTTTTGTTGCTACTTTCCAGCGTCATCAGCAGCAAGCCAAAGGATTTTTCACTATTTCCTTTCAGTGAATGGGTTATAACTTGTTTGTCTTGGGTTTCACAAAGTTCCCTTTTTTCATTGCTTTATCAAGCTGTCCGAGGTTTGTTAAAGTTGGGTGATTGTTAACATATGCAAGGAGAACAAGCTCCTTGTGATAGGGTACTGGAAATTTTGAGCCTTTGAACTTGTGCAGTTCGCAAGTTTAACCTTTGTTCATCACTTTTAAGTTTGTAATTCTACTAATGACATGGTTATCACTTTCCAAAAATCTCACACTTAGAATCCTGACTTTTATCCCTGAAGCTTCAAACACCATTGGCATGGTAATATGTAGGTGAACTTTATGTTGTTCGGACTCTTCAAAAATGTCATCGGGTGCGTGTCGGATCCTTCAAATTTAATGCATTTTTGGAGGATCCGACATGGGTGATATATAATATGTGACACGTGCCCCACTTCCCAAGATAAGCATAAATTGTATAATTAGGGGATGCAATTAAGAGTACCTGAATTGGTTTCTTTATTTGGCAGGTTGTATGATGATTCAAGTAACAGGTTGTGATTGATGTATGATAAGGAAAGTTTGAAACAATACCAACGCTGGTGGAAGATGAAGAATAGAACATTGACTTGAACGTCCAATATCACCATCTCTCCTTTAATGTGAAGAGTCGATATATAAGTACGACAATTTACATGGAATTAGAGTATGTGTTTTTCCTTTTTTTCGTTGCCTTAGTCATGCATTTTGGAATTTTAAACCTACATGATAGATATAATGAATCACTTCAGTTGTTGGTCTATCTGTCTCAGCTAGATATCATATCTTTTGGCTGGTTTGAATTATTATGAGGGGACTAAAATTGTAAACTTGATGGTTAAATCAACCTTTTAACTTCTATTTTTGGTCTCAATGGAAATGACATTACTCTTTTGAAATCTGATGATGGTTTAGTTGAGTTAACATGCATCGACGACCAAAGTCGTAGTCCCAGTTCTTTTTCTTTGGGAAATTAAAAGGCTCACTACTTTGGTAAATCAGAAAATAATGCTAAGCTGTTTTGTAGCTTCTTTACATGTAAGGAACTCTTCCAATTTTCATTTGAATTGTTGTTACAAAGAATTTGAAAATACACAATTTCTAATGTCATAGAAAGAACTTTGCTTTCTTTTCTCCTATTGTATACAAAAGATGGTTAGTGAAAACCAGGGGAGAGTGAGCATTCATCCACTAAATCTAAACCTGTTATAGACAAATAAATTAGCCATAAAACAGTTCCATGGCTCACAAGATTCAATTAAAACCAAAAAGAAGAAGGAAAAGAAAACGAAAATCATCTTTTGGCTCATCTCTCATTGGGCAAAAAGTTAGACATCAGCAGAACAAAATCCGGTTAACCTGTACGTCATGAGTGTATATATGCACGGACAACATCTATTATGGGGGTTTCACATATTGGGCATTTTCCGGTGCCCCAAAGCAATTCATGGGCACACCTGAAACAGGTGCACATATGCCCACACCTGAAAATAAAGGACAAATGTTCCAACAAGATTAATATTACTTATTTCTGGTGTACTTTAAGTTGCCTAAGTGAAAAATTCTTGCTACAATCAATGCCAAGTACCTGTAAAGGAGAGAATCAACTTGCTGTTCATAACAAATACAACAATTTGCTATGTTTGCACCCTTCTTATCTGAGTTACTCCTAATCATTGGACCTGCATAACAAAAATTGTTACTCCACTTACTCTCTAAAGAACCAAAATTGAAATAGACGAAAAATAGAGAAAAAATAAGATCACATGTAGATGAAGCTCGTAAGTGAAGTCTTGGAAACTTGTAAGATTGTGAGGTTCAACAAATAGTTCAATAAGGTAAGCTTATCCCCCAAGATAAAAAATTCAATTAGGCAAAGAATATAAGAAGTGAAACGACTTCACCTTTGGGTATTTCACCTATCAAGTTTTTCTTATAGGTTATGAAGGGTTTTATGAAGTTGGAAAACACACACAAAAACATCATAGTTTTATGATTGATGATGGAGCATAGTAAGTTTCTTATATTCAGATTTCAGTCAACCAACACACCTGACTGAATTATTGCAGCTGCAACCTCATCCTTAATGGAATGTTGTAAATTCATTTGCATGTTCATGCAACTGTTTATTGATCTTCGTATTTCAAAAATCTCTTGGTGGAGTTGCTCCATATGTCCTCGCAATTCATATATCAGTTCCATTTCCTGTTAATGCCATATCGTTATGACTAGTCTCAAACTCAGGAATCTCTGGCAAGTCATTGCAAGAAAAAGAAAAAAGAAAAAACTTACGATTGAAGGGTGTCTAGTGGAGGAGGAGGAGCATTGTTGATTGTGGTGGGAGTAAATGTTGGATAATTGAGGTTGTGGTAAAGAATTAG
>JAJOOR010012950.1:0-29985 GCA_036250505.1 Solanum acaule
ATCATCCTACCGACGGATCTTCATTATCATTATCCTACCAATGGATCAACATTATCCTATCAATGGATCATCGACATTATCCTACCAATGGATCACCATTATCCTACTAATGGATCATCAACATCATCCTACCAATGGATTAATATCATCCTACCGACGGATCTTCATTATCATTATCCTACCAATGGATCAACATTATCCTATCAATGGATCATCGACATTATCCTACCAATGGATCACCATTATCCTACCAATGGATCATCAACATCATCCTACCAATGGATTAATATCATCCTACGGACGGATCTTCATTATCATTATCCTACCAATGGATCAACATTATCCGATCAATGGATCATAAACATTATCCTACCAATGGATCAACATTATCCTATCAATGGATCATAAACATTATCCTACCAATGAATCAACATTATCCTACCGAAGCATCTTCTTCATCATCATCATCCTACCAATGGATCTTCATTAGTATTGTCCTATCAGTGTATCATTGTTAATTATCATCCTATCGATGGAGTAGCATCAACATCATCATCCTATCGATGGAGCAACATCATCATCATATCATTATCATCATCCTATCAATGAAGAATCAGTATCCTACCAATGGAGCATCAACATCATCATCCTATCTATGGAGCATCATCATCATTCTATCATGTAGCAAAATTATCCTACTAATGGATCGACATCATCCTGCCAATGGATTATCGTCATCTTACGCATGAAAAATCATCATCATTATTTTCATTTGCAAGAACATCATTAAGATATCTATCAACATATTACATCAGTCTATATTTTATTACTTCGATATCAAAGGAAGAGTACATTGAAGTTTATGTTACAAATATGAAATATGAGCTTTATTCACTTTACGTCAGAATGGAGGAAACTGACGTCAAATGTTCAAGGAGACCAATTAACTGTCAACACGATAAAAGACACTATCTCTCTATTTGAATTACATTTTTTATGCTAATGAGTTTTATCTCAGTCTTTGTCGAAAGCATCCAAGAGAATGAATTCTCAAGTCAAACCACAGGTGCGGACGACATCAACAAGGATGCAACATAACGTTGAACTTTTTCTTAATAGCGAACTGGGACATAGTCCGAAAAGGAGTATCAAACTCTTAGGACGCGAGCTGAGAAGCGACTTCCACCACAATCAATCCACACCCCTATCAGAAGGCATGTGGGTTTTTCTTTAGGTCTATCAGTTTCAATTTCGCATCCGGAGAATTTTGGTTTTCGCCGGATGCAACTTTCCAAATCTGAGTGACAATGCAACAAGAGCTTTGAAAATTATGTCCGTGTAAGTTCTTACTTATGGATGTGAAGAGCTCCATATTCGTGGCTAAGAGGTTGCAAGCCTCTTTTCATACTCGGCTTATTTGTCACTCTTCCAGAGCCAAATGTTATCTTGCATACTAGATTTCCTTTCCAACCGATCGAGTTGAACTACAAGCAGCCTGATTCCCTAAGTCAAGGGATATGTAGGCGGGATCAGTGTTGAAAACTCGGCTGTATTCCAACATTTGCTCCTGAATCTTATTCCCAACTGTTTCGGTCTTTTCATAATTCGATATCGGAATAACTTGTGAATTCTTTCAGAATTGTGCGTTAAATCAAGTGTATCGAATTACAAGTGGCCTGAATTCTCATATAGCCTGAGATATGTAGGAAACCCACTTCCAAGGTTCGGCCATAATTCCTAAAGTCCTGCCAAAACTCTTTTCTGAAAAATGAAAATGTGGTCGGTGAAAATTGGATTCGTCAATTTCATTTGCCTCAGATTTCTTTCATCAATCCAAGTCAAACGAGGGACAGTTGTTGACACCCAATTTTGAACCGCCACAATATAGATTAATCACCGAGCTTCTTAAATTCCAAACTATTTGAAATAATTGACTTTTTAAATTTCAAAATATTTTTTTTCAAGCTACTTTTATTTAATTTTATCATTTTTATAGATTTTTGAATAATACGTATATTTTATATAATTTTGTATATAATTAATATATTTTATAAATATTTAAAAATCATCACAAAAAGATTTTAATTTTACCTAATTAGTTGGTTAATTGGTTTAGTTAGTTATTAACTATATTTTTGAGTTATTAGTCTATAATTAAGTTAATCATTTATTTCGCTAAAATTAAGAAACTCGTTAATTAATCAATATTAATTTATCTTTTTTTGAGTGCTAGCCGAATTCACCGATTAATTTCAATTTGGCTAAAGTTTTTAAACTTAATTGGTTATGATTTTAATCGTTTGTAATTCCAATTGTAGTTATCTCCACACTTTGCTTTCAACCCACCAGAAAAACCAAATTTTTGGGCCTTTGTATTCTGCCCAATCGACCCTATTTACTCTTCCTTCAAACCAATTCATCCACCAATACCAAAAGAAACCCAACCCAGCGGCCCAAATAACATACAACAATCCAAACATACAATACAATTACATACGTTTCAGCTCATTTTTTTCAGCAAATATGACAGCATACAGAAGAGACCCCACCTCGATACTCTTCGTTTCTTCTTCTTCAAAATAACGCAGCAAACAGAACCAGCGAAGCCAGAAAATCGCGAGTCCAGCAGCAAATCGAAGCCCAAAATCACGAGATCCAGCAAGAAACTCGCGTCCAGCAGCCCAGGAAATCGACCCAGCGCCCCATCTTCTTCCTCACGTCCCTTTCAATTTGTACTAATATCGCAGCAGGCTGCAGACACGCCTCTGTCCTCCTTTCCCCTTTCGAAATGAGTCAAAATCTCAAAGAAAAGGTGTTTAACCGAAATGGTGAAAGAATTTTGAATTTGAATTTTTGAAATGGGCTTTTGAATCTGAATTTTCACTCGAATTCCCCCCAAAATCTGCCTTAATTTCCTTTCTATATAAACACTTATTATTCACTATTAAAGGGTGGGGGGGGGGGGGAGAATGTTAGAGACAGGGGTTAGATTTTTTGGGAGGAAAAATTTAATTTAGAAGAGATATAGGTTGCCCAGAATTTACCCACAAAATATAGCTTACAAAGGTTTGAAATAGTCGACATTATATTTTGAAAAAATTATTGGAAGACTCTCTAGTTCAAGAGTTTCGAAAAGTTTATTATTCAGGTTTCATTTGGATTCTCTTGGTGCGTTGTTCGAGCTTTGAATTCGTGTGGCGAAGAGGTCGAAATCAAGCTCGTATCTGTCCTGGAACGCTGCTTCGAAGAAGGTAATTCCGCCTCTTCTTACATTCTATTTCGGTATAATGTGTTGTATGTCCGAGCTTTACTACAGGTCCTACTCTTGATGGCGTTTGATATTCTCCTTCCCGAATCTTTACTTGAGTGTTATTGCATCTGTATTATTTATTTATATTGTGTTTAAGCTTCAAGTGTGTCTTTATTCTCTAATTTTCAAAGTTACAACAAAAACATTTTTTTTTATGCTCCGTATCTTTTGAAATTTGTGCAAACTAGTACATGTTGTAATATGAACAGTTGAAAGTATTTGTTTGAAGGAACACTTTTGCTTGAATAATGTGGTGTGATGCTTGTCCTTCTTTGAATCATTGTAGCCATGGCTTAAGCATTCTTTTTAAAGTGATCTTATATTTGATGATCTCGTTGGTTGTAGTTAGAATTTGGATGATAATTTAGCACTTTATTTAGTTTCTATACAAATCTATTCTATGCCCTCTTGAGGACAAAGCTAAGGCGAGCATTAGAGTTTTCTTCTGCTAAGTTTTGAAGTTGGATTGTTATTCGACTTCTGCAAAAGGCATAGTGGCATGCCCTCCCTTCCTCTCAGCATGTCCTAGAGATGACATTAGGAGTAGCATGTGATTATCATTTTTTCTTTACTTAATTTTATTTTGATTTATTTAATCTTGGCTGTCCATGATCTCTTATTATTCTAACCCTTAAGCTCATCCTATAATTTGATTATTGTTGCCTACTATGTGCATTTAAGTAGTTGATTAGTTTTGGTCAATTTGAGCATATTTTAGATTGCAGGCATAAATGAGTTATCTAATATGCTTTCCAATAGGGTCCCATGACATTTTGTAAATTCTTGATTGCAATTTTTTCTTTATTGGTAGTAACAAATTTGTTTATTAATGAACCTTGAATGCTACTTACTTCCTATTCGTATTAATTTCAATTTTTTTTCTTTTCTTTCGTTACTTCTTCGACATATGACACCAATCCGAGTGCTTTTGGACTCCCCTCTTTGCATGTCTTTGAGTTCGATTGCTTCAAGTCAAGCCTTGACTATCGTTGGGAAGTGTGCAAGCTGAACTGCATATTAAAGGAAGCTTGGACAGGTTTCTGAAGCTGAGAGCATGCTTGTATACACTGGTATACAGTAGTATACATGATATACAGGTCAAAGAGCTGCTTATACATGGCTAAAAGCAAGATTACAGGAGTTCGGAAGATGGAATAGACTGTATACAATTTAGTGTATGGGCTGATATACAGAAAAATAGGCCACCAAATAGCCTATATACATGGGTGTACACTCAATATATACACAGATTTTTTCAAAGGAAATAGGCCCAAAAGCCTTGATAATTTTCAGCAGGCCAGGCGGTACGAAAAGGGGCCGAATCCCAGCAAAAAAAAAAATAAAACAAAAATTGATTGAAGTTAGATTAATTGGCAAACATTAGAATATGACAGGTTATCAAGATTTGGAATTTGGGTCCAAGTTCAATATTCCTTTCCTTACTCCTATTTATTTGATATTTCCTTTGGCTAACTATTTACTTAATTATGGTTTAATTTAATTAAATTCCCATAGATAGCCATTTCAATTTTTATTGTATTCAGAAATAAAATATTTATATTTTAGCTCTATATTTTTGTTAGTCTCGTCATTCCAATTATTTCCCCTTGGAAAATCCGCTTTTAATCCTATTTCCCTTAAGATAATCAGAATAATAATAACAACAATAAATAAATAAATAAAAATAAAATGAGTTTCTTTTACTTAATTAAGATTTTAAAAAAATTTAGTCTAAGTCATTTTAGTCAAATCGCGGGTCAACCGCAAGTTAGCGGGCATTCTGAGGGCCTAACACCTTCTCGGAATGTACATTGAACTCGAACCATTTTTCAATTGATTTTATCTATTTAAATCTTTTGAAAACCCTTGAGTTTTTCTTGATTTTTACTAAAAAATTAAGTGGCGACTCTCTTCTTTTGGAAATTCGATTTCTCTTAAATCATAAGTTTAATTGATTTTTCGAAAACTTAGTCATTTTTCTTTATTTTATATTTTCTTAATAAAACATGATTTTACACATATTTTAGCTTGGTCACACATATCATGTTTGAATCCACTTAAGATCACGTTTACGCCTTTATGCATTTCTCCATACCTAGTACATTCCATGTACTTACAAATATTTGTGCCTATATTATTTTATAGTATAGGATCCGACGTATCTCCCTCCACCCGAGGCTAGCTCAGATTGTTACTCCATTACCTTGGATTTATGAGTCCTTATTCTTCAAGGGCAAGACAATGAAGTCTTTTATTACTTTTATTTTGTTTTGATGAAACTTTGTACGTGATGTATGGGTTACGTCCCAACCACTCTTATATTGGTTTAGATTGGCTTGTCAAAACAAAGTTTAGTATTCCGCACTTATATTTAAACTTCTTTTATGATATGAGACATCTTGCTTAATTTATCGTATTTTCTATTATATTATATTGAATGTATGTCAAGTGGCTTGTATAGGCCCTCTGGGGTCTTATACGTCATGGAAAGTCTAGGATATAATTTGGATTGTGACAAACTTGGTATTAGAGCACAAGGTTTTAGAAAGGTCCTAGGATGTTTGACAAGTCACTCCTAGTAAAGTCTTGTTCTTAAGTGTGAAGCACACTACATTTATGAATAAGAGGCTACATAGTGTTTAGGAAACTTCACTACTTTCACTACTCTAGAGTTGTGTTGTAACACCCGGGAAACTAATTGGCTAAACTAGAGCTTGACATGAGGATTAGAGTCCTAGATATAACTTCCCGAACTCAAAATAAAAGTGTAAGTGTTGGAACGTCAAGGTACGAACCCTCAAGGACCAACTAGGGGACCTTGAGGAAGGACACTAGAAACTGCCCAAAACAGTGACCCACGGGCAGGACCCACTCCCCATAGGGATGTCCACGCCCCATGGCTGAGGGGCCATGGGTCAGGCCCCAGAAACAGGCCACATACACCCACCCACGGATGACCAACACACCACGTGGGTCCATCCACAGGTCATGGTCGTGGGGTCATGGGTGGTCACATGTAAACACTGTTGAGGAATTAGTTAGGGGCACTTTGGGGTTTTTATTTTTTAATTATTATTAAGTGGTGTCGTTTTAGCCTAAGTTAAACCACCTATATAAGGTTTTTATACCCTTAAAATAACTCATCCAAATCATTATTTCTAAATTCCCAAAAGAACTCATCTTCTCCAAAAAAATTCTCTCTCTAGAACTCAAGGAAGAAGAAGAAGAAGAAGAAAGTTGGAGCCTAGGGTTTCAAAGAGCACGGGTTTTCTACTCAATTTCGTGGGGATTCCTAGCTGAAGTATGGTAGCTCTTCATCCATGGATAGCCTTTATCCATGGAGTCCCTCAAAACTTCAATTTCAAAACTAGTAATTCCCCCAAAAGTTAGGGTTTGATTCCAAACTCATGTATTCCTTTCAAATTCGTTTATAATGATTGAATTATGATAGATTATGTATAAATTGATGATTTCTTATGGTTGTATGGTTGAATTCCCCAAGAATCCATGAAATCCCCTATTTTCCCAATTGTGATAATGTAATATGGATAATTGTTGATGAAAGAAGGTTTTTATGAAAATTTTGCATGAAGTGATTCTACTCACATGAATTAGGATATAAATTTTGCATAATTGTTGATGAAAGAAGGTTTTTATGAAGATTATGCACGTTTTTATGAGAATGATATAAATGTTTTGAGAACACTTTGAGAGTGAAGTGTCTATGATTATGATCTTGTTGTTGTGTTGTTGAAAGGTTTACTCACACATGATCTAAAGAGTTATTTTAGTGATGCACCTTGAATCAGTAAGCCAAGGGCACCCTTTCATGAGTGACTAATGAGCTATCCTAATATGATGTAACTTGAATCGGTAGGACAAGGGCACCCTTTCATGAGTAATAAAGTTAAGTCAAGACTTAACAACTACTCCGTGGAAATTTAATGCTTAGCACCGAGTGGATATTGTATGAGATGAAAGCTCTCTCATAGTAAGGCCGGGTTTTTAGAAATATTCTTTTGAGATGGAAGCTTCACTATAGTAAGGCCGGGTTTTTAGAAATATTCTTTTGAGATGGAAGCTTCACTATAGTAAGGCCGGGTTTCTAGTAGAAATCGAATTATCCCGTAAACTATGTTCCCTCATAGGTCATTAGCTAGTGGATCCACCTAAGCTAAGAGTATTGGTTCTACCTTAGGCAAGTAGACCAACCATTTTCGGTGTGGGAGTCACTTGATTCCATATTAAGCTCACATGGTCTCTGTAACAGCTCGCAATTTGAAATAACTAGGAAGAACCTAAGAATTTGAAATAGTCATTTTTGGGAAGAATGAAAATCTGGAAATTTTGTTAAGTTAGGAAAAAAAGTGAGTTTTTGGTCAACTTCAAACGGCCATAACTTCTAGCTCAAGATGAGTTAGGAGAACTGCCAGTTATGGTAGGAGAGATCTTGGAATGATCTTTCCAATGCTGCTGAGTTTGTGCGATTCTGAGTTCGTATGAGTAAGATATGCCCTTTGGAAGTTGGGCTATTGGAATAAGGAAATTTCAATCCGGATTTTTAAAGGGTAGTTTGGTCTTTTCATTGCCCAATTATTTTATTTCGTTTTTGGTAATTAAGTTATGGTCTAAACAAAATTAGATCAGTTTATGCTTTTACCAAAATACGCTAGGGTTTGGAGAAGATAGAAAAGAAGAGGAGAAAGGAGAAGAGAAGCAAGATTCGTGAAGATCGTCGAATTTAGCTTGTGGATTTCGTCGGGGGTGATTCCTACAAGGTATGTGAGATCACCTAGCGTTGGGTTATTTCATCCACGTGCCAAACTTGATTCAATTACAGCAAAGTATATTGATGTGAAAGTAAATCCCTTGAATTCTTGATAAAGTTCGTTTGAATCCTTGTGGGTTGTGTTGTTGAAGTTGCTTGGGATTGATTCACGTTTGTAGTTGTGTTTTCGAGTAGAATCTGATGTATATTGAGGGTATAGACGATTCTAAGGGTTTGGGGAAAGAACCAATGGAGTTTAGAGGGTTTAGAGCGGGAAAACGAAGAAGAAATTTCGTCGGTCAAAATTTGACAGTGCCTCCACGTCGCGGAGCTAGTCCCCAGATTTGGGAAAAGTCATTTCGCATCGCGGAGCGGTCACGGACCGTTCTACCTCAAAAGTTATTTTCGAAACCAAAATTTAAATGCTTCTCCGCGTCGCGGACCCACCCTCAGATATTGATTTTTGGTCTTTTCTCATTTTAAATATCTAAATTCGTTCCTTAACATAATGAGATCTTTCCTATCACAAATCACGATCCCTGAGTCCATAAATTCAATTCAAGGAAAGTTAAGAGTGAAGTCAAGAGAAGTCAAGAGTCAAGTTAAGAGAAGTTCATAAAGTTTTCCAAAAGTTTTTTGCAAACGTTCTAACTTTGTTTTAAGACTTAAGTTTTGAGTTCAGTAAAGAGTAAAGTTGAAGTTCATTTCTTCAAAAGTATATGGGGGCTATGTATCCCAAAGGGTTTAAAATGTTTTCGCATTTAAACAACAAAGGAAACCTCGATTTCCAAGGAGCCTTCGGGGTAGTTTTCAGAAAAGAGTAATCGTTTTCTAAATGAAGTAAGAGAGGAAACTTTGATTTCCAAAATAGCCTTTGAGCTAAGTTTTTGAGCACTAATCTCAAATCACAGAAAGAAGTATGTTTTTAAACATAAGAGCTAATATTATATTTTTGGGAGTAGTATTGAGCAGCGATATGAGGGAGAGTTGAGACAACTCACAACCCCCATAAACTATGTAGCCACCATGGGTAGAAAATGGTCATACTTTTTAGATGATTCCTTTAGTGCTTTTTAGCATAGACTAGTGGATCCACTTAGTGAGTTAGGTTCTATACCTCCGGTAAGGTATAGGACGGTCTTTGGCAGCATGAGGTAAAACTCTATATCATCACTATAGCTCTTAAGTGATGGTTGTCGGTTAGAGAAATTCCCATAGTAGTATTTTGTATTTTTATATACAAACAGATTTCATATTGTATCTTTGCATACATACAGAGTTATTATTGTATTTCTAAATACACAGAGTTGACATCATGTTTTAACCAACTTTTCCTTATATTGTACTTGTTTTTAAACTGCTTTATATTGAAATGAGTTTAGTTATGTTGAGTTGAGATGAACCAGGTAAGTTCTTCAGTTCCTTTTAGATTCTTTTCAAGCTTAAGTTGTGTTTAGCATTCCAACTTGCATACTCGTACATTCAATGTACTGATGCCAGTTGGCATGCATCGTCTTATGATGAAGACGCAGGTAACCAGGATTAGCATCCAGCGCATCGTTGATCCAGTTGAGCTTCAGAGTTGTTGGTGAGCCTCTTTGGATTTCGGAGGATCCCCCTTTTTTCATTACTTTATCATTTTAGTTCATTAGGATATCGTGGGCATGTACCGACATCCATCTTAGTTGTTTTAGAGGCTTTATAGATAGTCAGTCAGATGTTAGTTCAGTCGTCATCATTTTGTTATTGGCTTATGTTCAGATTTGAGTTGCCATTTTGGCTAAGTTAAATGTTTATTTTTAAAACATTAGGAATTCAGTTTGAGACAGTTGAGCTATTTAGCATATGAATTCTTTTCTTAATGCTTAAAGTCTTCCACTGAGTAAGTAAGCCAGGCCAAGGGTTCGCTTGGGGTTAGCAATGGTTCTCGAGTGCCGGCCACATCCAGAGTGTAGGCTCGAGGCGTGACAATCTCATGTCGGTAAGGCTAATTTCCCACAATAACAAGAAGTTTAATATTGAACTAAGGCTTACTTAGAGAGGCATACCGTAGTGTTCAAAGTAGTCATGAACTAAGACATGCTTAAAGAAGTATCCCGTAAGTATTCTAAGTTTAAAAAAGAAATGCTAGTTTGCATGCAAGATGTTGCTTTGAGTTATGTTTTCCAACTATCTTTATGATGATGTATGAACTTGGTAAAGAGCATGTTTTCAAACGAAATGTCCCATTTAGCATGTTCTATATGTTTTTATACATGGCTATCATACTTAGTGCATATTTGTACTAACGTCTACTTTTCCTACATTTTTCCCAAGTGTAGGGTCTGGTTCTCAAGGTGGTTATCATTGTGCCTAAAGCTTGGATTTGACTGTTCTCCTACCTTGTGGTGAGTTCTCATGATTCGAGGACGGATGTTTCACTTGTAGTTTCATTTATAGTATTTTCTTTCGGACTATGTTGTATGGGTTGTGTCCCTTTCATTTGAACTATTGTAATAGATGGCTATGTTGAGACTTAGAGTCTAGACTTCCGCTTTTGCTTTTATGAAGAAAATTTTAGATTTGAAATGCATTTTATTCATATTGTTCTATTACTTATGTTATGATATGCTAAGTGGCTTGTATGGAGTCCTTCGGCGTTCTATACGCCATGTTACATCTAGGGTGTACCCCTGGGTCGTGACATGTGTCATAGAGTTCATCTCTATAAAAGTCCTTCTCCTAACTCTTATCTGATGTTTTTCAAGATATGGTACCCGAAAATCTTATGTGAGAAGGACTGTTGGTGAGAATGTGCAGCCCGAGGTTCCTCAAGTTTTGGTTGATCCTTTGGCTGAATAAGTGACTCATGTTGAGTTCTGAGCTGCGTTCCAAGTTTTATATCAAGCTATTATGGCTCAAGAAAATAGAGAAGTTGTTTCTCCCGTCAACCCAAATGTTAGTACGAAGGCAACAAAGATAACAGACTTCACTAGGATAAATCCTTTGGAATTTCATGGATTCAAAGTTTATGAGGATCCTCAAGAGTTCATTAATGAGATATCTAACATGGTGGAGATTATGAGAGTTTCACTGGTAGAAAAGGCGAAGTTGGTTGCTTATTAACTTAAGTGTATTGTACAAGTTTGGTTCAAATAATGAAAGGGAGAGAGGGTTATTGATGTGAGTCCTCTTGATTGGGAGAAATTCAAAGAAGTGTTTCTTAGTTGTTTCTTTACCTTGAGATGAAGGAAGCAAAGGTGCTTGAGTTCATTAATTTTCATCAATTGAATATGAGTGTGAATGAGTATGCTTTGAAGTTCACTCAATTGGCTAAGTATGTTCCGACTATGGTTGTCGACTCTAGGACAAGGATGAGTAAGTTTGTGTCGGGTGTGTCCAAAATGGTAGTCAAAGAGTGTTGTACCGCCATGTTTATTAAGGACGTGGACAGATCCTGGTTGATGGCCCACGCCTAACCAAATTGAAGAGGAAAATCTAAAGGAGAAGTCCCTAGTGAGAGAGGACAAGGACTAGTGATGGTGATTTTTTTCATTCTAGGTCTGATGGACATAAATGTCCTCAATTTTGGTAAAAGTTTTCCGGTCAATGTTCTTCTAATACTATGAATCATAAGTTCAACAAGGATAGAGTGTCTAACCCAAAGTCTCAAGAAAGTGATGGTAATGGATCTTTTACTCCCGCTTGCCGAAGACGTGATAAGATTCATTCAGGAAACTGCTTAGCTGGTACGGATAGTTGCTTTAGTTGTGGAAAGAGTGGTCACAAAATGAAGTATTTTCCAACGCTTGCTACTAAGGGAATGGATGGTAGGAAATCCTAGCCTAGTGGTTTAGTATGGATGCTTCTCGTCAGAATATGTTTTATGCTCTTCAGACTCGACAGGATCATGAGGGTTCTCTAGATGTTGTGACCGGTTTGTTGAAAGTCTTTCATTTTGATGTGTATGTTTTGCTTGATCCGGGAGTTACTTTGTCATTTGTTACCCCTTATGTGGCCATGAGATTTGACGTTGGTCTTGAAATCCTTTCTGATCACTTTAATATGTCTCTACTCTCGTTGGTGATTCTATTTTTGCTAAGAAAGTTTATAGAAATTGCCCTATTTATGTTTTCCATAAAGTCACTCATGTTGATCTTGTAGAGCTTGATATGTTAGATTTTGATGTTATTTTTGGGATAATTGGCTTCATTCATGTTATTTAATAGATTGTAACACCCGATTGGTCACACTAAAGGTTCCAAATAAACCTATCATGTCATGGGAAGGGGTAAATTATGCTCTTAAGGGTCACTTTTTATCTTGCATAGAATCTAGAAAATAATTTTCAAGGGTTGCATTTATCATCTTGTTTAGGTTAGAGATACAAATTCTAAAACCCCTACACTTGAGTCAGTTCCGATTGTGAATAATTTCTCAAAAGTGTTCCTTGATGATCTTTTCGGTATTTCACTAGAAAAGAAAATAGACTTTGGTATAGATCTTCTCCCATATACACAATCTATCTCTATTCCTCCATATTGTATGGCCACGATAAAACTTAAAGAATTAAAGATAAGTTAAAAGAATTATTGGATAAAGGATTCAGTAGACCGAGTATCTCACCTTGGGGTGCTCCAGTTTTGTTTGTTTGAAAGAAAAATTGTTCCCTCCCAATGTCCATTGACCATCGGTAATTGAATAAGGTTAACATAAAGAATAAGTATCATATTCCAAGGATTGATAATTTGTTTGATCAACTCCAGGATGCGAGTTTCTTCTCCAAGATTGACCTTCGGTCGGGTTATCACTAATTGAGCGTGAAGGGAAAGGACACTACGAAGATGACTTTTCGAACTCAGTATAGTCATTGTCGAAATTCACCAATGGATTTCATTTATCCATTAGGTGCCAAAAAAAATTCAAGTTTTCAATTCAATTCCACCTAAATTGGTTAGCGTTGAATGCAATCTCCATGGGTCTTACTTAGGACCCGTTTGGCTATAGATTTTCTAAGTAAAATTTGGGGAAAATTTTGGCAAATAGTTTTTGGCAAATAATCCGAATTCCCAAATACTAGAAAAACTAGTATTTGGGTCAAATCTAATTATTTAGGATCTTTTAAAAATTTAAATTCTACACCAAATTTTTATCTTTTACAAAAACACCCTCTATGGAAATGCATAAGTACCCCCCCAGCCTATCCCCAAAATCCCTGAGACACACCTAACCTTTACTAAGGTCTTATTACCCCCCCCCCCCTCGAACTTATTTTATATATAATTTTCTACCCCTTTTCCGCCTACATGGCACTATCTTGTGGGCCCAGCGCGTGTTGACAAATTTTTCAAGGATAGTGCAACGTAGGCCGAAAAGGGGTAGAAAATTAATTAAAAAAATATGTTCGGGGGGTAATAGGACCTTAGTAAAGGTTAGGTGTATCTCAGGGATTTTGGGCATAGGCTGGGAGGTACTTATGCATTTTCCCTAACTTTTTACGTAAACACCAAAGTAGTGATGGAATATATAGTGAATATGAAAGTGATGATATGGTTATTGATGAAAATGATGAACAAGCGGCTCAGGGTAACAAATTTATGTGCTTTGTCTACTTCACGATGTATGGAATGATGCTTGTTGCACTCACTCCGAAAATCCAATTGACTTGTAATACAATCATATGGTTAGTTTTGATAGTTTTTAAAACTTATGGGTATAAATCATATTTCCTAAAAAAGTGAAATATGTGTAATGACCCTCCCAGTCATTTATGTGTCTTGCCTTCTGTTTTTCGTTTAGAGCGTTCCTATAGCGACTCCAAGTCATTTATGACTTACTGGGACTGAAAGTTCGATCACCTGGTCGTTCGTTTGGTTATGGTGCGAGTTTTAGTGTTTTGGGGCATATGAACCTTGAACGATCATTTTCGATCAAAAATTCAAGAAGATGACATTGGAATCCAATTCTGATGATTCCATCAGCTCCGTATAGGTCATTTTAGGCTAGTAGCATGGTTGGCATGACTCCCGAGGTTTACAATGTGAGTCAGTGCGATTAGGCGTTTCAACTTTAAGTTTAAGCATAAGTTTGAATTTAGTCAACATTCTGAGTAAACGCGCTCGGATGAGAATTCCGTCAGCGCGGTTAGCTTCGAAATATCAAGTTTGGTCTAGATTGACCCTTCTTTTGTGTCTTGAGGTTTCCGATATATTTTTCGAGCCCTTTTGTGGTTTTTGACTTAAAATGGCCTTAGGGAGTGGGACCCACTTTTTATCGAGATGACCTCGTATGGAAATTTTGACTGCGCCATTGAGTCCGGAATATCAATTTTGATATGCTTACAAATTTTGTTTGCGTGCACGGGATTCCAAACGAGTTCGGAGCACTCCGTTGAAGTTTTTAAGTTTCCGAAATTTGCTGAAATCTGATGTATTAGTGCAGAAAATTCAGCACTTGTTCTAAAACTTTAAAAGGGATTAACTCTCTCATTTCAAGTCCAAAATTCAATGATTCAAATGGTCATCTTGTGAGGTTTTTCACAAGGAACGTGTTGGTGGACTCGGAAACTGATTTGGGATCCCCGTTTGAGGTAAATTTCGTAAAATACCTACTACCGCGACCCCTTTTTGTGAGCTTGATTTTGGAATATTTGAGACTTGTTTTCTCAGCCATTTTAAGTCCGATTTCAGTAATTCTTGAGGCTATCTTGAGTGATTTTTCGAGGAGAACGTCGTGGTATTATCGGATTTCACTGTAGACCTCTCATTTCTGGTAAATTTACTGATTCAGCTGCTGTCCCATTTCTAGTTCATGAGAAAATCCGAGTTTTGGTTGCATGTTGATATTGTAATGTTCCCGATCCCCGAATTGTGTCCCATTTTGGGACATGAGCTTGGGGAACTGATTAGGACATACTTTTGGGGTTAATTCCGGAATTTCCAGCACAGGTCCCACTTTCCCCGTTGGAATTTGGGTTGGTAGTTATTGAATCATGCATAGGTGTTTAGAAATCATGTTTCGGCCTCTTTCGGGAATTATCGAATAACTATGAGCATGCTATGTGTTACTAATTGACCCTCCTTTCTATGTGGAGTGCTTGTATGCTTTATTACTGTTTATCTGAAGCATGTTAGGCCTTAGTTTAGGCTTGACTAGGGCTTGCCTTAGAAATACATGATTCGGAACCGATAGGCCTTAGCTTTACCCCGACGTCACTCGGCCGACTTAGATCCCTGTAGACTGGTGTAGCAGACTTGAGTCTGATAGTTTGGGCCTTAGTTAGACGATAAGCTTGCTCCGACGATAGTTATCCTTATTTTCCCCGATGCTACGGCTTCACGAGTTACATCGGCGACACTAGTTCTGCTTCACGATTTGAATTTGGTTTTCAATTTGGTTCCAAGGACTTACATTGATTGGCTATGTGTGGACGGCGTTTCACGGACATTTATGAGTATGGATCGATTGAGACTCTTTTAGCAGCTACATTGGCACCTTTGTCGGGCATCCGGATACGAGCTCCAGACTCGACCTCATTGATATTTTCGTAGAGCATCCAATTTAAGGTCCGGGCTCTATTGCCTATATAATTATATAGAGTATCCAGTTTAAGGTCCGACCTCAATTTCCCAGATACTTATATAGAGCATCCGATTTAAGGTCCGACCTCTATTGCCCAGATACTTATATAGAGAATCTGGTTTAAAGTCCGGCCTCAATTTCCCAGATACTTATATAGAGCATCCGGTTTAAGGTCCGGCCTCTATTGCCCAGATACTTATATAAAGTATCCGGTTTAAGGTCCGGCCTCCGTTGTCGAAATACTTATATAGAGCATCTGATTTAAGGTCCGGCCTTTATTGTCTAGATTCTTATATAGAGCATTTGGTTTAAGGTCCAGCCTCTATTGCCCAGATACTTATATATAGAGCATTCGGTTTAAGGTCCGGCCTCTATTGCCCAGATACCTATATAGAGCATCCAGTTTAAGGTTCGGTCTCAGTTACTTGATACTTGTGATTGGTTACTGGGTACTTCTGGTGAGCATTCGGTTTGAGGTCCGGCCTCCATACTGTCAGATTCTACTATTAGGGTTGAGGTTCTGGTTCGATGCTCTCCGTTCTTGGGTTCTCATATGCAATTCTCTTTAGTTATAGTTATTCTGTATACTCGTCAGGCTTATGGGGGTCCGTTCGGGTTTTTAATTAAACTTGCGCACGAGTGTACCTTCTAGGCTTATGGGGTCTAGTTAGGTGTAGTTAGCTTATAGATTACTTTAGTTAGTTCTTTCTACACTCGTGCGCATTCCATTGTTACTTAGATTTCCGTTTTTTATCTCTGTTTGCATTATTCCTTCTATTCATATTGCCTTTACTTTTCAAGTTCAGTCGACCTATGATGCCTACTGGGTACCTGTTGTTTTGGTATTCACACTACGCTCTGCATCTATTTTCGTGATGCAGGCCCGAGCACCAGTGGCCAGCGTTGATATCGAGTTTTAAATAGTCTGATCCGGAGGCGGGGGTGAGCATACGACGTTTTGTACTATTTCAGTCTCTATCTGTATATATAGACTTGTCATTTGCCTTTCGAGATAGTCCAATTTTTGTGGTCCACTTTTTGGACTTTTACTCGTTTTGTTAGTAGCTTTGTACTAGTGACTTCCAGGTTTAGGGAGGGATCTTTATTGGTATATATATGTTTTGGTTTGTTTTCGTCTCTCTAGATTGTTATCTTAAATTTTGCCTACTCTTATTTAGTTTCTGCCCTCAGACACATTACTTGTTGTTTCGGGTTACGGGTTGGCTTACCTACTGGTGGGTTTATAGTAGGTGTCATCATGACTCGAGAAATCGGGTCGTGACAAGTTGGTATTAGAGCCCTAGGTTCACCGATATCACTTGTACAGAGCTAATGTCTAGTAGAGTCCTGTGGATCGGTGCGGAGACGTCTGTGACTTATCTTCGGGAGGCTACATGATGTCGTTAGGAAGATTCCTTGTTTTATATCATTTTCTTGCATCGTATGTCTAAATTGGTTTCATGGAATCTCATTTATTTCACTCTTATTCTTATGTGTCTGTTTATTGCCCTCATTGATGGAGTATGAGCCCTTAGCAGTGCTAGTACGCGTTTCAACCCTGGTAGGTGATTCTTTAGTAGTGGATCAGATCTTTAGATCTTAATTGGTGACTACTCAAGGGCGAGATACTCGGTCTGATCTTATTTTACTTGATAAGTTGGATTTCGACATGATTTTGGGCACGGACTGGTTATACCCACACCAAGCAGTTTTGGATTGTTATGCCAAGACTATTACCTTAGCCATGCCTGGTATTCCACTGGTGGCGTGGCAGGTCTCTTGTAGTCGCACGCCGGTTGGAGTGATTTCTTGCTTTCAGGCTCGGAGGTTAGTGGCTAGCAAATGTTTTGCTTACTTGGCTTATTTAGAGATGTTAGTAGGGAGGGTCCTACGGTTGATTCAGTGCTTGTAGTCTGAGAGTTTGCTGATCCGTTCCTACTGACTTGCCTGGCATACCCCCAGAGCGTGACATTGATTTTACCATAGATTTGGAGCCCGACACCCGTCCTATTTCTATTCCGCCTTGCCGGATGGCTCCTACAGAGCTCAGGGAGCTCAGTGTTCAGTTAGAGGACCTTTTAGGTAAGGGGTTCATCCGTCCGAGTGTGTCGCCTTAGGGTGCTCCTATTCTGTTTGTGAAGAAGAAGGATAGGACTATGAGGATGTGCATTGACTATAGGCAGCTAAACAAGGTGACGGTGAAGAACCGTTACCCCATGCCTCGTATTAATGACTTGTTTGATCAGCTTCAGGGTGCCACTATGTTTTCTAAGATTGATTTGAGGTTCGAGTACCATCAGCTGAGGATTAGGGCAGCGGACATCCCGAAGACTGCATTTAGGACTCGGTACGGCCACTATGAGTTCCTTGTGATGTCTTTTGGGTTGACTTATCCCTCTGCCGCCTTCATGGACTTGAGGACACGTGTGTTCAGGTTATACCTTGACTCATTTGTTATCGTCTTCATTGATGACATACTAGTATACTCGCGGAGCCGGAATGAACATGAGCAACATTTGAGGATAGTGCTCCAGACTTTGAGAGATCAGCGTTTTATGCCAAGTTCTCAAAGTGCGAGTTTGGCTTTAGTCTGTAGCATTCTTGGGGCACGTGGTGTCCAAGGAAGGTATTAAGGTTGATCCAGCGAAGATTGAGGCTATTCGTGATTGGGATAGGCCCACTTCAGTTATTGATGTTCGTAACTTCGTCGGGTTAGTAAGTTACTACAGACGCTTTGTTGAGGGCTTTTCTACTATTGCAACCCCTTTGACTCGGTTGAATCGCCAGGATGTACCCTTCGTGTGGCCAGAGGAGTGTGAGATGAGCTTTCGGAAGCTGAAGGAGTTGCTTACTACCGCTTATATATTGACTCTTCCAGTTAAGGGCGAGGGCTTCAAGGTATATTGTGACGCATCCGGCATTGGTTTGGGTTGTGTATTGATACAGCGAGGCCGGGTTATAGCTTACGTGTCGAGGCATCTTAAGCAGCATGAGCGCAACTACCCCACCCATGACTTAGAGTTAGCAGCGATAGTTTTCGCGCTTGAGATTTGGAGGCACTATTTATATGGGGTTCGTTGTGAGATCTACACTGATCACCGGAGCTTCCAGTATCTTATGAGCCAGAGGGACCTTAATTCGAGGCAACGTCGCTGGATTGAGCTCCTGAAGGACTATGACCTCTCTATTCTCTACCCCCCGAGCAACGCGAATGTAGTAGCAGACGCCTTGAGCCGGAAGATAGGGAGTATGGGTAATCTAGCCTTCCTTTTTGTTTCGGAGCGACCGTTGGCTTTGGACATCCAGTCCTTAGCTAACCGGATGATCAGACTTGGTATTTCAGATTCCAGGCGGCTGTTAGCCTATGTGGGAGTTCAGTCGTCTTTGCTAGATCGGATCCGTGGTTGTCAGTTCGAGGATGAGTCTTTGGTGGCACTCAGAGATAGGGTGTTGGCAGGTGATACTAGACAAGCTACCTTAGATTCGGATGGGGTTTTGAGATTCGATGGCCGATTGTGTGTTCCCAGAGCTGGGGGTTTGATTCAGCTGATCTTGAGCGATGTCCATGATTCCAGATATTCCATCCATCTGGGCACGACTAAGATGTATCGTGATTTGAGGTAGCACTATTGGTGGAGCGGTATGAGGAGAGATATTGCTGACTACGTATCCCGTTGTTTATGCTGCCAGCAGGTGATGGCCGCGCATTTGAGGCCTGGTGGCGAGTTCCAGAGATTACCCATTCCGAAGTGGAAGTGGGAGCGTATTACTATGGACTTCATTGTGGGGTTGCCTCGGACTCCTAGAGGTATTGACAGTATTTGAGTCATCGTAGATCGATTGACCAAGTCAGCACACTTCCTTCCTGTTCATACTACTTTCAGTGCTGAGAGGTTGGCTCGTATCTACATTAGGGAGGTGGTCCGTTTTCGTGGCGTGCCTATTTCTATCATTTCAGACCGGGGTTCACAGTTCACTTCCAGCTTTTGGAGGGCTTTCAAGAGGAGTTGGGCACCTGTGTCCACCTTAGCACAACTTTTCACCCTCAGACGGATGGCCAGTCGGAGCGTACTATTCAGGTCCTTGAGGATATGTTACAGGCCTGTGTTATGGATTTTGGAGGTCAGTGGGACCAGTTCTTACCTTTGGCAGAGTTTGTGTACAACAATAGCTACCATTCTAGTATTCAGATGGCCCCGTTCGAGGCCTTATATGGTAGGCGTTGTCACTCCCCAGTTGGTTAGTTTGAGTCTACAGAGTCTAGGCCGCGTGGTATAGATTTGCTTCAGGAGGCCTTGGATCAGGTAAGAGTGATTCAGGATAGGCTCAGAATGGCTCAGAGTAGACATCAGAGTTACGCGGATCACAGGCGTCAGCCGTTGAGGTTTGTAGTTAGCGACCGGGTATGTCTCTGAGTAATGCCCATGAAGGGAGTGATGAGATTCGGGAGGCGAGGCAAGCTTAGCCCCAGGTATATAGGCCCTTTTGAGATTTTGAGAGTAGTTGGCGAGGTTGCCTTTGAGTTAGCTTTACCTCCAGCACTATCGGCTATACCCGATTTTCCATGTTTCGATGTTGCGCTGGTATGTTCCAGATGAGTCTCATGTGCTCTAGTATGATTCAGTTAAGTTGGATGATCGTCTGACCTTTATAGATGAGCTGATTGCCATTCTAGCCAGAGATGTCAGTCAGTTACGATCGAGAGCCATTCTTGTTGTTAAGGTCCGTTGGAGGCATCGTCCAGTCGAGGAGGCTACCAAGGAGACCGAGCAGGAGATGCGGGAGCAGTTCCCCAGCTTATTTGAGCCTTCAGGTATATCATTATCATTTCTTTCGTGAACGAAAGTCCTTTTTAGTAGTGGATATTGTAATGACTCTCCTGGTCATTTCTATGTCTTGTCTTCTGTTTGTTGTTTAGAGCGTTCCTATAGTAACCCTAAGTCATTTATGACTTGCTGGGACTGACAGTTCGGTCACCTGGTCGTTCGTTTGGTTATGGTGCGAGTTTTAGTGTTTTGGGGCATATGAACCTTGAACGATCATTTTCAATCAAAAGTTCAAGAAGATGACATTGGAATCCAATTCTGACGACTCAATCAGCTTCGTATAGGTCATTTTAGGCTAGTAGGAAGGTTGGCATGTCTCCCGAGGTTTTCAATGTGAGTCGGTGCGATTAGGCGTTTCAACTTTAAGTTTAAGCATAAGTTTGACTTTAGTCAACATTTTGAGTAAATGCGCTCGGATGAGAATTCCGTTAGCGCAGTTAGCTCTGGAATATCAAGTTTGGTCTAGAATGACCCTTCTTTTGTGTCCTGAGGTTTCCAATATATTTTTCGAGCCCTTTTGTGGTTTTTGACTTAAAATGGCCTTTGGGAGTGGGATCCACTTTTTATCGAGATGACCTCGTATGGAAATTTTGACTGTGCCACTGAGTCCGGAATATCAATTTTGATATGTTTGCATATTTCGTTTGCGTGCACGAGATTCCGAACAAGTTCGGAGCACCCCGTTGAAGTTTTTAAGTTTTCAAAATTTGCTGAAATCTTAGGGGTGGCATTCGGTATTTCGGTTCGGTTTCGGTTTTTTTTTTCGGTTTTTTCGGTTTTCGGTTCTTGTACAACGTGTACCAAACACCGAACCGAAATAATTCGGTTCGGTTTGGTTTTTATTATTTCGGTTCGGTTTTTGTTATTTCGGTTCGGTTTTTGTTATTTCGATTTTTTGTTATGGGCCTGCTTAGTGGGCTTTTTAAAATTTTGTAATTTTTCTGTTTATTTTATTTATGTTTATTTCTTTTTGCTTATTTTACTCTGTTTTTCAAATTATTGTATGATTCAAAATAATAAATTATCGTTAACATTGAAATTTAGCCTTGTATAATATTGAAATTTACCGGTCGTTGTTGCGCTACGGCTGCCTACTGGTCGATTGGCAGCTGCTGCATGCTGCTGGTTGCCGGAACGGTCGACGCTGCTATAGTCTGTAGACGACTAGACGTGGGAAGTGGGAACGGTAATTTTTGCCTTTTGGGAAGTGGTTTTGTAAAGTTGAAAAGTTTGAAAAGACAAACTTTTGTTTTTAATTTTAAATTATAATATTTATTTTTAAATATTAATAATTAATATAATATTAATATATATTATAATTTAATATATTTCGGTAAACCGAAAAACCGAAATACCGAATTACACAAAAAATACATACCGAAAACCGAATCGAAATACCGAAAAATACAAAACCATGTACCGAATACCGAACCAAAAACCGAAATACCGAAACCGAATTACCAAAATAATTCGGTTCGGTTCGGTTTTTCGGTTTTCCGGTGTTTATGCCCACCCCTATGAAATCTGGTGTATTAGTGCAGAAAATTCAGCACTTGTTCTAAAACTTTAAAAGGGATTAACTCTCTCATTTCAAGTCCAAATTCAGTGATTCAAAGGTTCATCTTGTGGGGTTTTTCACAAGGAACGTGTTGGTGGACTCGGAAACTGATTTAGGATCCCCGTTTGAGGTAAATTTCGTAAAATACCTGTTGCCGCGACCCCTTTTTGTGAGCTTGATTTTGGAATATTTGAGACTTGTTTTCTCAGCCATTTTAAGTCCGATTTCAGTGATTCTTGAGGCTATCTTGAGTGATTTTTCGAGGAGAACGTCGTGGTATTATCAGAATTCACTGTAGACCTCTCGTTTCTGGTAAATTTACTGATTCAGCTGCTGTCCCATTTCTAGTTCTTGAGAAAATACGGGTTTTGGTTGCATGTTGATATTGTGATGTTCCCGATCCCCGAATTGTGTCCCATTTTGGGACATGAGCTCGGGGAACTGATTAGGACCTACTTTTGGGGTTAATTCTGGAATTTCCAACACGGGTCCCACTTTCCCCGTTGGGATTTGGGTTGGTAGTTATTGAATCATGCATAGGTGTTTAGAAATCATGTTTCGGCCTCTTTCGGGAATTATCGGATATGACCCTCTTTGCTATGTGGAGTGCTTGTATGCTTGATTACTGTTTATCTGAAGCATGTTGGGCCTTAGTTTAGGTTTGACTAGGGCTTGCTTTAGAAATACATGATTTGGAACCGATAGGCCCTAACTTTACCCCGACGTCTCTCGGCCGACTTAAATCCCTGTAGACTGGTGTAGCAGACTTGAGTCTGATAATTTGGGCCTTAGCTAGACGATACACTTGCTCCGACGATAGTTATCCTTATTTTCCCCGATGCTACGACTTCACGAGTTACATCGGCGACACTAGTTCTGCTTCGCGATTTGAATTTGGTTTTCGATTTGGTTCCAAGGACTTACATTGATTGGCTATGTGTGAACGGCGTTTCACAGACATTTATGAGTATGGGTCGATTGGGACTCTTTCAGCAGCTTCATTGGCACCTTTGTCGGGCATCCGGATACAAGCTCCGGCCTCGACCTCATTGATATTTTTGTAGAGCATCTGATTTAAGGTCCGGCCTCTATTGCCCATATACTTATATAGAGTATCCAGTTTAAGGGCTTGCCTCTATTTCCCAGATACTTATATAGAGCATCCGGTTTAAGGTCCGACCTCTATTGCCCAGATACTTATATAGAGCATGCGGTTTTTAAGGTCCGGCCTCTATTGCCTAGATTCTTATATAGAGCATCCGATTTAAGGTCCGGCCTCTATTGCCCAGATACTTTTATAGAGCATCCAGTTTAAGGTCCGGCCTCTATTACCCAGATACTTATATAGAGCATCCGGTTTAAGGTCCGGCCTCTATTGCCTAGATTCTTATATAGAGCATCTAGTTTAAGGTCCGGCCTCTATTGCCCAGATACTTATATATAAAGCATCCGTTTAAGGTTCGGCCTCTATTGCCCAGATAATTATATAGAGCAATCGGTTTGAAGTCCGGCCTCAGTTACTTGATACTTGTGATTGGTTACTTGGGTACTTCTGGTGAGCATCCGGTTCGAGGTCCGGCCTTCGTACTGTCAGATTCAACTATTGGGGTTGAGGTTCTGGTTCGATGCTCTCCGTTGTTGGGTTCTCATATGCAATTCTCTTTAGTTATAGTTATTATGTGTACTCGTCGGGCTTATGGGGGTCCGTTCGGGTTTTTAATTAAACTTGCGCACGAGTGTACCTTCTGGGCTTATGGGGTCCCAGTTAGGTGTAGTTAGCTTATAGATTACTTTAGTTAGTTCTTTCTACACTCGTGTGCATTCCATTGTTACTTAGATTTTCGTTTTTGACCTCTGTTTGTGTTATTCCTTCTATTCATATTGCCTTTACTTCTCAAGTTCAATCGGCCTATGATGCCTATTGGGTACCTGTTGTTTTGGTACTCATACTACGCTGTGCATCTGTTTTCTGTGATGCAGGCCCGAGCACCAGTGGCCAATGTTGATATCGAGTTTGAAGTAGTCTGATCCGGATGCGGGGTGAGCATACGGCGTTTTGTACTATTTAAGTCTCCATCTGTATATATAGACTTGTCATTTGCCTTTCGAGATAGTCCAGTTTTTGTGGTCCGCTTTTTGGACTTTTACTCGTTTTGTTAGTAGCTTTGTACTAGTGACTTCCAGGTTCTGGGAGGGATCTTTATTGGTATATATATGTTTTGGTTTGTTTTCGCCTGTCTGGATTGTTATCTTAAATTTTGCCTACTTTTGTTTAGTTTCTGCCCTCAGACCCATTACTTGTTGTTCCGAGTTACGGGTTGGTTTACCTACTGGTGAATTTATAGTAGGTGCCATCATGACTCGAGAAATCTGGTCGTGACAATATGTTTTCTAAATACTATGGTCAAGCACATGGTGAAATTTCACCCAAATTTTAATCCAAATAATATTTACCAAAAATATTTGAAAATCTATGGGCAAATGCTAGCTTAATGTTGATTTAATTGTTCAATTTCAATCTTCTTATACATAAATTGATAAAACCACATGATTTCTATAGACCCATGCTTTTTGTGATGATGAATTTATGAAGGAAGCTTATGAAATTATGAACTATGATTTAGGGAAGTTATATGCATTATTATGAAAATAATGTTTATGAACTAAGGATGTTTATGAGATAGGTATCAAAGAATCGTGAAAGGTTTTTCCACACATTATGAAATCATGGTTGTGAAAGTTTTTCTCACATATGTATAAATCATGATTTTTAGGAGCTACTTTATAATGACTTATTATTAGATTGGTAGTATAATTATGCCTTTCCAAGTATGATAATATGAATATGATTATGACTAACTATGTTGGAATTTTACTTAGCACTGAAAGGAATTTGATATGGAGGCTCCCATTAGTAAAGACCGGATCTTTAGAGGCAATCTATTTGTCCGAAACTACATGCCCCCTTAGGATCGTCTTAAATGACCTAACTAGTGGATCCACAAATAGCATATGAATGAATGTTACGGAGACTACATTGGCAAGTAGGATCCTTTTCTCGATGTGAGGGTTACATTGGATTCCTAGTTATAGCTCGCATGGTCTTAGTGTCGGTTAAAGGTAAATATCCCACAAAAACAAACTATGTTATCTTCAAGGTTTTATGAACGCTTCTATTATATTTTAAGTATGCCTTGACCCTTTTTATGACTTACGATTTCTTTAAATGGTTTTACTCGTGTTTTAGCTTGGTCACACATATCATGTTTAAATCCTCTTATGATCATGTTTATGCCTTTATGCATTTCCCATACTTAGTATATTTCATGTACTAACGCTTACTTGTACCTATATTGCTTTATAATATAGGGTCCGACGTATCTCCTTCCAACCGTGGCTAGCTCAGATTGTTACTACATTACCTTGGATTGATGAGTCCTCACTTTCGAGAAGGCAAGACCATGAAGACTTTTATTGATTTTATTTTATTTCGATGAGACTTTGTACGTGGTGTATGGATTACGTCCCAATAACTCTTATATTGGTTTAGATTGGCTTGTCAAGACAAAGTTTAGTATTCCACACTTATGTTTAGACTTCTTTTATGATATGAGATATCTTGCTTAATTTCTCGTATTTTCTATTATACTGCGTTAAATGTATGTACAGTGGCTTGTGTAGGGCCTTTTTGGGTCTTATACACCATATCACATCTAAGGTAAACTTTGGGTCGTAATAGTTGGAATCCCTTTTTTGAAGAAAGAAATATATATAGAGAAAAAAATATATATATAATATTTGCCTTACACACTTCACTTTTGTGTATATCAACAAACACAATCGATTCTTGAGATATATGGTGGATCTTTATATGCAGTGGTGGATCCAGGATTTTACGGCTATGGGTGCTCACTATTTTTAACATAAATGTGTATCATCAAAAGTGTGTAATTGCGAGCTAAAATCCTTCAACATAAGCATTGTTTTTTTTTTCAATTCAATACAATAGACAATTGGAATCTTTGGATTGGTTTAGGAAAAAAAGGAGGAGAAACAATATACCTTCACATACAATTGTAATTACCAAAACGACAAACCCGCAAGAAGGATTTTTTTGCTTTTGAATTGGAGAACCGAAATGGAGGTGCTAGAACAAATTATTGTTTTTCCTTCCCTTTTCATTATTTCTAATTAGACTAATGAGAAAGAAAGAGTTAATCGACATGGAAGATCATGACTGTTTATATTTTTGGGAGACTAAGTTGCACAATAGACATAAGCAGTGACTAATTCAAGATTTTAAGATTGTGGTTACTTTTTGAGCTATCAATCATAAAATATAAATGTACAAATTTAACACTTGTCATAAGAAAGACAATTATATTTAAATATGATAGAGAAAAAAATCAATAAGAAAAAACTAGAATAAAAATTATCTTGAAAAAAGAATTTTGTTTAAGAAAAATTAGCAAAAGGACAGTTGGTGAAAAGGGAAAAAAAGAAAAGAGCTGGATTTTCAAATAAAAAGAATTGCCCCGCCAAGGAATCAAACTTGGGCATACAAGCAATATATGACCTCCAGCACCCACTTACAATCACTACACTAACTAAGTCATTTGTTTACTAGGTTCTCACCTTTTATTTTATATGATACTATCTCAATTTTGATATAAGTATATAGTTCGATAAGAGGTTAATGGGGTGCTCGAGCACCCGGATAGCCCGATCCGCCCCGGTCAATATGTGAATGATTGAAGTTATCAACAAAAAGGCGTCGATTTTGACTATTAATGTTTGTGATTGTTGGGGTTTGTAACCGTCTCTTTTTTGAAGAAAAGAATAGCTATAACAATATTTGTATTACACCCTTCACTTTTGTGTGTATCAATAGACACAATCAAATCTCTCGACAAATATGAGTAATAAATGTTTGACATAAAATATCTAGTACTAATAATTTTCAAAGAATATACAATGAAAATATCATAATCAATCTTCAATAATTAGATATATGAGATATGATATCTTTCACATAAATTAACAACAATAATATACCTAGAGAGGTTAATTTCGAAAGACTCTTAACTCAAGTATAACAAATCCAAGTAAAAGAAAAGGACAATAGTGAAGCAATCATTGCACCTAATAAGGAAAACATTACATAACCTGCAAGAAAAAAGAATAATAGCAACAGCAAATAATGTAATAATTGAAACACAATAAACAATATATGATGATAGGTATCAAAAGCAAAATCTATAGTATTACGACTAGTATTGCGACTAGTACTACGACAGACCCAAACAAGCCAAAAACTTCGAACAATAAGACAACACTCCATTACCTACTAAACCTTCCACCCTAATATGTGACCTTCATACCTTCCTATCTAAAGTCACGTCTTTGTTAATATGAAGTTGCGCCATGTCTTGTATCACCTCTCCGCAATATTTTTTTCAACCTACCTCTACCTCACCCCGTACTCCTTATATCCAACCTCCCACATCTCCTAACTCGGGAGTACTTCATTAATAGGAAATATAGTACTTATGTATTGCATATTACCCTTATTTAGAAGTGGGAGTTGTGAAGGACGAACACTTCTCCAAAAGTTTTATGGTGCAATTCCAACAAGCATACAAACAAGGGTATTTTTGTAATTTCAAGGGATAAATTGGTTCTGCTCTCATAAGCCATTTGTTACTTATTATGTACTCCCTCTGTCCCAATTTATATGACTCGCTTTTCTTTTTAGTCAGTCCCAAAAAGAATGACACATTTCTATATAAAATAATAATCTAACTATAAAATATTTATTTTACCCTTAATGAAATGATTTACAGCCACACAAATTTCTATCATTCATTTTGGACCACAAGTTTTAAAAGTCTTCCTTTCTTTCTTAAACTTCGTGCCGAGTCAAAGTACCTCATATAAAATGGGACGGAGGGAGTAATACAGTTGTCTTCCAAATGAACCCATTCCCACTTTCTCCTTATCACATTCTAAATCTATTCTTTATGAAGTTGGGAAATTGTAGAGAATTGTCATCAAAATAGTTATTTATTGTTCTTAATTTCTTTGGTATTTTCTTTATTTTATCTCTTCAGGTAAATCTGCTCTTTGTCATTGCTGAAATTTTCCACCACAATAAAAAATCACAACACGGAGAAAGAGCAAATACAGTTCAGGTAACAATCTCTTTTTGAAGTTTATTGCTCTATTTAACTTTTTTTCTTGAGTTGTATCATGCATGTGTGATTGTGTTTTTTTTTCTTATTTGTCTTTCATCCTCTCTTTTGTTTTACCCATTTTTATGATGGGATTTCAATACCCAACTCTTCATTTTCTCTCATTTTGAATATTTTGGTCCATAAAGATTTATAATTTGATAAATTGAATGAATTTTAAGCTCACTAATATGATTTAATTAAGTAATTATCTTGTGCAACTACTAAGTTTTGGTCCAAATATGGATACTGAATACTCTGCTATATGTCTCCACGTTAACTGATTTTCTCATTTCTGCAATAATTAATCATCTTATTCTGATGTGGTTGCTTCTATTGATTTGCTTTAGTTAGTAAGTTTTATTTATTTATTTTTTAAATCCTCTTCTTGGTGTATTGGCAGATGTTCAACATGCATGCATTTATATAGGTGATTGTTTCTTTTTCTTTTTTTTCTTAAATATTTTATTTTAGTTCTAAGTTTGTTATGTTGAGTTTTTATCTATTCTTGCTTTTTAATGCGTCTTATTGTTAATGGAATTCCGGTGATATTAATATTTTGGCTACTTATTTGAGTAGTTTTGATTACTACATTAGATTTGCACTCTGATGAATGGAAGGTATTTGACAATATGCCTAAATCAACTAATTTTTTTTCACAATAGATTTTCTACAACAACTAATTCAGAAATATCAAGATTGCTTATTTTTTCTGTTCTTAATTGTCAAACTTGGTACCTGATGATTTGCGGTTTTCTCATCTTTTACCTCCAATTGACACACAACAATAATGTAGCTTCATCTCCTTATTAAGGTATGTTCACCTTCTCATAAATGTATTTATTTTGTAAATTGCAAGTAATTTTACCATATTTGAACAAGCCATTTTCGATTTGCTTGATACCATTTTTCGAGGCGGAACTAGTAGTTGAGGGATTCATGGAAGTGGTAGTGTGGTAGGTGGTGGTGTGGTAGGTGAGTAATTTAATTTAAAGATTTTATTATAATATTCTTTTGCTAAGTGTCTTAATCTTGATATTTCTTTAGTATTATTTTTTGTATTTGCAGAATTCATGGTAAAATGTAATAATATTTATTGTAATATTCTTCCGATAGTTGTTTTAATCTGAGTATTTCATTAATATTATTTATGATATATTCTAAATATAACATATCATGGGTTCTTTGGTACATATATAAATTTTCTTCCATTAATTGTTCTAATAGTTTTATATTTTCCATAGATTCTGTCCAGTATTGTAAATATTCGTAGTTCATTTTAGTCTGAATTTATTTCTAAATCGTACCATTCTATTCTTTCGTAGTCTAAATCATGTAAGTCTATTTCATACCATTGTTGGTTCAATATATCTTCTGATTCGTTATCATTAAATATTTTTTCCCATATGATTCTTCTTAATTCAATTATTTTTATATCTTTAATTATATATAAGATTAAAGTTTCGTAGTTTTTTATCATTTCATCATGAACGTACGTAGTCATGTTCTTTATCATGCAGGTTTTTTATTCCAAATTATTCCTTCCTATCATATCCATAATTGATTAAATTCATATTAGATCATTACGAACTAGATTATCTTTATCATGTTTTCTTGTCACTACTAGCATCGTACTTTAGCGGATACTTCCTTCTTATCAGCGCCTCAACTTTGTTTACTCCCCTAAACGGCTTCCTCGCCTACCGGTTTCAACATTAGGATGGCATAGTATA
>JAJOOR010012951.1:0-25100 GCA_036250505.1 Solanum acaule
TTATCCTTCTGTATTAATTTGCTTTTTCTTGCAGTGAAATTAATCGGAAAACTTCAGGACGGAACTGTTTTTGTGAAGAAAGGACACGATGAGGAGGAACCGTTTGAGTTTAAGATAGATGAAGGTAATGTCTTCTTGCTACTGATTATGCCAATTATTTGATAAATTTTCACTAATATCCTTTTTCTAACTACAACTAGCACATCGTCTCTTTAGATAGTTTCTGACTTCAATTGAATTCTTCATGCAGAACAAGTAGTCGATGGACTAGATAAAGCGGTGAAAAAAATGAAGAAGGGCGAAATTGCTCTGATAACAATTCAACCAGAGTATGCATTTGGTGCGTTCGACTCTCCTCAAGAATTAGCTGTTGTTCCTGGCAATTCGATCGTGAATTATGAAGTTGAGATGGTGTCATTTGTGAAGGTTGGTGCTCTTGAATTTTCCTAGTTTTCCTTATCTTAAGCAAGAACAATGGAAGCAATGGTGGAACCAAGGGGGCGGAAGGGGTTCACTCCGTATCCCTTCGCTGATAAATGACATTGTATAGACAAGGTCAAAAAGTATCTGTTTTCTAGTCTGGAAATACTAGATGTTGAATCCCCCGGCTTCGTTGTGTTTATTTGTTTATATTTTGAATCCCCTCCGTGAAAATCCTGGCTCTGCTACTCTTGGGAAGAGTAAGACGTCCTATATTAATGATCAACTAACTTAAACTGCAGGAGAAGGAATCCTGGGATATGAGTACTCAAGAGAAAATTGAAGCTGCTGGAAAGAAAAAGGAGGAAGGAAATGTATTGTTCAAGGCCGGGAAGTATGCGAGAGCATCAAAGAGATACAAAAAGGTAAATTTACGGTTGAAGTTGATGAAAAAACAGTTTTATGACCTTATTACTATGATGACATATAGTTGACTATGCTCCTTTTATACTGTTCAGGCTGTTAGCTTCATTGAATATGATTCCTCGTTCAGTGATGACGAGAAGCAGCAAGCTAAACTTCTAAAAGTTAGTTGCAATCTGAACAATGCCGCGTGCAAGCTGAAACTGAAGGAATACAAAGAAGCAGCAAAACTCTGTTCTAAAGTCTTAGAGATTGACAATAAAAATGTCAAAGCTCTATACAGAAGGGCTCAAGCTTACATACAACTCGTCGATTTGGACTTAGCAGAACTTGATATCAAGAAAGCACTTGAAATCGATCCAGATAACAGGTAAAAAAAGATTGTCTTTTTCTATGTTCCTCGTACCTTCCACAAATATTAGTGCACCCTCGTTAGATCCTCCAAAATACATAGCTTTCGGAGGACTCACCTGTCTATATTTTTAAAGAGTACGAGCAACATAGCATTTAAATCATATATTATTGTGCTTATATGTGATATGGATGATTCAGGGATGTCAAGTTAGAATACAAAGTTTTGAAAGAAAAGATAAAGGAGTACAACAAGAAGGATGCTCAATTTTATGGCAACATTTTTGCAAAGATGAACAAATTAGAGCAAGTAAGTTAACAAAATGACACTAATGAATAGTTATTGTATTTCGGATTAGATACTGATTCTGTTACTTAATGTAAATGCAGAGTGGAGAAGCAAAAAATGAGGCAGCACCAATGGCTATAGATAGTAAGGCTTAACCAAGTACATGACACAAATTATGGAATTAATGTCTCTTCCATAGTGTGCAGTCAAAAAGATAAGTATGTAGTTTTAGTTATAATTGGATTTGTTTGTACTTGAGAAAGTGTTTTGAGAAATGCATAATAAATAATCTTATCTTTATATACTTTGACTGAGCATGGAGCTTATGAGATAAAAGGATGATTTTTGAATATTGTGGTCTTAAATTTGTTATGGAATGTTGGACTAAAAAACATACACTAAACATAGAAAGAGACATTCATAAGAAAAAGTACGGTATATATAAGTTAAACCCTTTTAGTATTATGCAATAATCTACTTTAATGTGCGACTAAGCTTACCAAGAAGTATTCTTTCACTATATATACATTGTAATTGTAAAATTTTGACTCTAAAATTGAACCATATCATATAAATTGGACCAGAAAAAAGTAAATTTTCACGAGTTACTTGAAGTCGCAACAATAACTCATAAAAGAAGAGCAACTTCACTAGGTAAAAACTCCAAATTACATACATTATAACTAAAATACAAAAATCACAACAAAACCTCCTAGATAATAGTGGTTTATTCATTGGCAATGTCAAACAATTGAACACATACAGACACATGAGTATGTGTCCAAATGAAGACAACAACATGCCTTATTTCCTTAAAAGGACAAAAAAACCAACAACATATATTTAGGACACAAAATGATCAATCAATTCTTGATATCATCTTCAAATACAGCATCAGGTGTTTGATGAGCAGTGAAACAACATTTTGCACATCCATTGCCATAACGGAACCCACGGCAACAACCATATCGGCAACCTCTCCATGGATATCCGTTACGTCCTCCTCCTCCACGTCCAGGGTAGCCCCCACCACGTCCATTCCCCGGGTATCCACCACCTCCGAGCTGAGCTTCTTGTACATCACCACTCGCCTTGTTTTCTTCTATAGATCAACAACAAGCAGAAAGAATGAAAGACATATTCATAATTTAAACTTAATAATTTCGTGTATAGTTAGTTAGTTACTATGGTACGTATGTTACGTTATGAGTTCTTTGTAATCATTAGTACAAAACTACTTCCCATTTTGGACATCATTAGTATTTGCAAATATTAACTAGTCGTGTTATATATATATTTAAACACTATATATCTATGTAAATAATAATTTCTATAACTTAAGTTTAATTAATTAACAATTGAGAATAATTACTTACTTTGAGTAGATTGAGCTCCCACTTGGAAAGAAATAAGGACAATAGCAAGCAAAAGACCAAAAATGAGCAAATTTTTTGTTGAAGCCATTTTGAAAAATAATTGTTTTTAAGTATCTAAAAGATATAGAGTATAGTGTGATGGATCAAATGAAATGAACCAAAATTCTATTTATAGAGCACAAAAAATCTTACTATTTAATTTAAAGGATTAAAGATTTGCTGGCGTTGAAGATTTCACGTGAATATAAGTATGGGACTTGTCATTTTAATTTTTATTTTAATGATATTTTGGACCAAATTAAAGGCTTCTGAATATTATTAGAGTCCCCACACTTCCATACAGCGACTATGATGAAAAAAATGGATTTTAAAAATATTTTTTACTTCAATAATTGTTCTTTCGTCATGCATGATGCTCTCTTTTACTACTACTATACCAAAAAAAATTATAATATTATTGATCTTATATCTTTATTTGAATTTTGGGCGTATTTTTGTAAGACTAAAAATAACACCAAAAAGAGAAAAGAGAGAGTAAAGCATAGTATTCGTATGATAAAATAAACATTTTTGTGTCGGTAATCTGTAACGTCCAGACAGATGTGTGCTCGACCTAAGCACACAATTTACATTCAAACATTACTCAACGGTTTATGGGATTTTACTTTTTACTGTATCGCATTTCGCGTTATGTTCTTCGTTTGATGTGAGAACTCAGATATCTATTGCCGAGAGTCATTTTAAAATTAGAAAACATGATTCAAATAAAGTTTATTTTTTAAGAAAAAAAAAGGTCTATTTGTACAAGTCTTATCGATATATAGTTGTCAACTAGATTTGAACTGTAGTAAAAGGGTCAAAGGCAACATCTCCCCAACTACTTTGTTAATTTAAAAAATAAAATATTTCAAAAGTTTGTGAAAAATTCATAGTGTCAAATTATGGCCTTTTAAATGATAATACTAGTACTATTTTAGTCTCATTTATGTGTTGTACTTATTTTCTTAATTTAATAACAAAAACAATTTTAAATTTATTTTATCAGTAATAAAATGATAACTATACAAATATTTATAACTTGTTGTATCACAAATTTAAAAAAGAAAAAGAAAAAAAAATTATGTCCAGCCAAATAGTTTTGAATACATTAGGATAAAGAGAGTAATAGTACTTTTAAAGTACTAGACACAATAATATATATTTTTCGAATAAATAAGAAAAAAATGCTTGAAAACAACTTTACAGAAAGTATTAATTGAAGCATAGAGGCGTATGAGATATGGGATAAGATTTGGAATATATGCAAATTGATAAATTTATAAGTCAACCTTTAATAAATTTTCCTCCAAATCACAAAAGCCCAATGTATTTGACCTTTTCAAATCTCAATTATTTTTTACAATATTTCATTTAGCGTTTGATAATCATTTTGAATTCGACTAATATAAATTTGTATTAAATTTATTTGAAAATAAAAGATTTTTTATTAAAAATAATTCTATGTTCAAGACTGAAATTCAAGACCTTTCATAATTTTTTGATGATAAATGTCAATTATTTTCATAATTATCGATCTAAATTCGTCGGCTATGCAAACTCATGCACGTGATGACCTTTAGAAGCTATTTGGACAAATAAGAATTTGTCCAAAGGAAAACAAGATAAATATACCCTTCAACTTTATGATTCAGAGCGGATATATTTTTTTTAATTAAAAATTGATGCATATAAGTTATAAAACACTATAACTCTTATCGTCTAACAAATTGTGCATCCTCGTTGTCTAATAAATAATACATATTTATCCTCTCATTTTTATTAGACCTAAATTTATTGAGTTAACTTAAATCCTCAAACTGATTTTTTTATTCCAAAAATGTTACGTGAATTAAAAAAATTATCTCATCCATATATATGTTCCTAAAAATATCAATTAAAAGGGTCATTTAACCTTCTACTTTCGGTGTAGATTATAGATATATAGGTAAAAAATTAACTAAAATTGCAATAAATATTAGATATGAACACATAACTTTTAAAATATAAAAATTCAATATTAATCTTTATAGATTGAACTCATAAAAAATAAATTTTAGACATGCGTTTAAATTGGATCAACTATTTTTAATAAGTACGACAATTAAAATAGACCAAAGGGATATACGTGGAAATATTTTTGCAAGATGTGTGCACAAAATTGATGGATCTAATTAAGCGTAGAATATACAAATTCGCAATTTTTATTTTTATTTTTATTTTTGCGGCCTTTAAGTTTTAATTATATTATAATCCTGTCATGAAAACGAGCGACGCTGATTTATTTAATTCCGTATATGTTTATGTAAAGATAAATTTATATAGTGTTTTATTTTAGGACTCTTCCTTAGAAGATGATTTTTTTCTTCATTGGGAGCTCTCACTTTTTTTGTTCTCTTGATGACTTGAACTTACAATTTTTTGGTAGAAAATGTGAGAGATACTTATCACCCGAGCAATTCACTCTTATCTCTTTAGAAAATATTACTCTCCTCTCCGTTCCTAGATAATTATGAGTAGCTTTTTTCACGTTCGAAAATCAATAAATACAAGATATTATGTACTACTAAGCTATATTTATTTATTACAATTTTTTTAGAATTAAGTATTAGTAAGAAAAAATAAAGTGACAATCATTTTGGGATCACATAAATTAAACTCCTAGAGCGATATTTGATTTGAGACAGAGAAAATAGTAACAACGTGTAGTTAAGGGCGGAGACCAAAGGAAATTTACGGTGAATTCGATCAAGTTCAATAAATTTAATTGTCTTTGCTCTAAATCCTATATTTGTGTAATGATTTGAGTTGCTATAATTATAGGAGTAATATTTGTGTAAGAATTATGTCAAAAGTTTAAATGCCTTCTTGATTTTATAAATTATTAATTATTTTAAATTAATTTTAAAGGCTAAAACATCAATTATTTTGAACCAAAGAGAGTAGAAGTTCTCAACCATAAATGCAATGGTTATCCAAAAAGAAGAGGAAAAAGTACTCTTTAAATCTATCCAACTGCCAACTTAATTACTTGGCTCCATTAATTAATGTCATCTTCAAATCTTTGCCTTTTCAATGTTTAGATCATGCTATAAATAGAGGCAAAATATTCACTAATTTCCTCATCCTTTTTCACTCTAAATTATCACAACCTAAATATAGTAAGTTATCAAGTAAGAAAAAAAATGGGATTAAAGGCTTTTATACTTCTAAGCCTTGTTTTGGCTATTTTTGCAATTGTAACCTCAGATGTTGCTGCTAGGGAGTTGGCTGAGAGCTCCACTACTACTATGGAAAATAGTAAGCGTATAACTTTCCTTTTATAATGACCTGATTCCTTATATTAATTCATATCCTATCACACAATATGTATGTAGAAAAATAATATGTGTTCGGTAACTGGTTTGGAGGTGAGTTATGTAGGTACTAAAATATGCATAGATAATATCATGGTTGGTATAGTTGGTTAGGAGGTAAGTTATGCGTGTATTAAATTAATTAATACGGTATTTAGTTTGCAATATAGAAAGTCAAATAACTAATACATATATAAGTTATGAAGGAATCTATGTATTTTATGCGGAATAGAATTAAGGTGGAATGAATAACTAAATCCTACATAACTAATACATGCATAAAAATTCATAGATTCTCTCATATCCCGTATTACTAATATCTACATTTTAAAGTTACGTGGCATAGTTTGACTCAGCACGAATAAGTTTAATTGGAGAAAATGATTTTTAAAATGTGTGGTCGTTTTGCACATGACATAACATTTGCATGACTATAAAACGTATGCAACTTGTAATGTCATCATTAATGTCTCATAAGTTACTAATATACTTTTTTGTCATAGTGAGAATCGGATCGCCCTATATATATGTGTGTGAACTTTTCAAAAATTCAATAAATATTAAATTTTGAACCTACATATATATTGAATTCATACTTGCAATGAATTCAAATGATAAGTACTTAAAAGTTGAATCCGTTGAATTTAAATTCTGAATCCTCTAGTGATGATATCAAATATACACCTAACATGCACATGTATGATTTTTATTGCAGCAAAGAAATCTGAGAAGAAAAATGAGGTAAATGATGCTAAATATCCTGGAGGAGGTTATGGAGGAGGAGGATACCCTGGTGGTGGTCGCGGAGGTTATGGAGGGTATCCTGGTGGTGGTGGTGGTCGTGGAGGTTATGGAGGGTATCCTGGTGGTGGTGGTGGTCGTGGAGGTTATGGAGGGTATCCTGGTGGTGGTGGTGGTCGTGGAGGTTATGGAGGGTACCCTGGTGGTGGTCGTGGACGTGGAGGTGGAGGTGGATACTGCTCCTATGGTTGTTGTGAAAGGAATTACTATGGTAATGGTTGCAATAGGTGTTGTTACTCCAAAAGTGAAGCCATGAATAAAGTCACCCAAGCTAAGCCTCACAACTAAAATTACTAAGTTATAAGCAATATTTATGAAGTGTGTGTTTTAGTAGTATGTAAAATAGTTTTAATTTGTTGTTGGGAGTTTGAATAAATGTAGCTTCCATTCACTTCATGTGGATGGATGGTCAAATGTTATCTTTTCATTTGTACGTACTTGCTCTTTTCATATATATGTTTGAATGTAATTAATATATTACAATAAGGTCCGCATAAAGCGCGTTGCTAGTTGGTAAGATCTGCTTACTTATATACTCAATATGTTTCTTATGTTTTATCGATATGGACTTCTTATCTTAAAATGGAACGTCACATACATCCCCTTTATGGACTCAACGTCCTCATTGAGGTTTGCCCTTGCCGATGTGGCATGATTTATATAATGATAACGAAACTTATATTCATGATTAATTAATCACATAATTGATTCGTTCTGCTATGCCCTTTTTTTTCCCTTTATTTGAAATTGAATCGCATCGGACAAATTAAATTTATAGAAGACATTTGCGGAAGAAGATTTGTAAACAAAACGGAGATGTATTTAACCCATAAAACGCATTTCAAGAATGCGATTTATGAACAAAACTAAAAACACTGTTTCTTTTGATATAACTTTTTTATTTATTATTATTAGTACTTAAGATTTTGAAAAACGGCATGAAAACTCTATTTTTAGAAATTTTAACCAAGATCATTCACCAAATTGGCAACTCGTTGTTCCTATTTATATGTCATCATTTTAGACTCCACGTCCATTAACCAAGATCATTCACCAAATTGGCTACTCGTTGTTCCTATTTATATGTCACCATTTTAGACTTCAGGTCCATTAAGAAATTAGGTAAGTTTACTATTGTACCCTTATTTAGTATTTTCTTTTAAAGTCAAGTTTTTGATAAATAAACATAAATTAATTTATTTTGATTAATTAAATTGACCAATGAACAAATACAGTAAAACCTCACTAAATCAATACTCGGTTAATTAATAATCTCTCTAAAATAATAATTTTCTCCGGTTCCGACTTGGGCCAATGGAAAAATTCATTCATTTCGATAAGATAATAAGATAATATATTTTTAGAAGACCCTTATATCAATATTATAAATTAATAATTCTTTAAAAGTACAAATATATCTAAGAAAATTTAGTGAAATATGATTCTATTATGTTCTTCTTTTTGTTAAAATTAAATCTAGTTGAAACTCATCTCTAACTTTTCTTATTGCATCCAAAAGTTTCGGTGTTGTCTTTTCTAATATCACCATAAAATTTTGAAGAGTTCTAGATGCAAGTGTTTTCTTACGCGTAACTGGTTCCAAAGGTATTGTATCATCTTCAATTTTATCATCAACATTGTTTTACTAATGATATCCACAATTTGTTCTAAGCTCTGGACCCTTTGAACATGTATCATTTTCACCCATTCAATAGGTTATTAACGTCTATTTTATTGCAGTAACCGAGATAATTAATCATGATCTCAAGTTCACGAATGACATTTTCACAAGTGGATTCTTTCAAATTCTTTGAGATTTCACTCCTAAACAATATTTCGATGTCGAAAATCTCTTTAAATTAATAAATATTAATTTATCGATTAAATAATACCTCTACAAAATAATATATTTCATGGTCCCTTCTGTATTAATTTAGAGAGGTTTTACTATATTAATCATTTAGTTTTTCTATGTTAGTCAGATTCATACTTTTAAGGCTAAGAACTCTCTCAAGGGCAAAATAAGAAAAATAATATAATTTATGCATTAATTTTATGAAATGACATATATTAATGACCATTTATTTTTAATAAAGACGACATATATATAAATAGAAAGAGAGAGTACTTGACAAAATTGAAATGTCTAAGATATTAATACTGTAATAATTAGTGGGAAAATGATGGATCTAAATATAACGTACATTATCTATATTTTTCCAATAAATTCTGTAGGCTGCGGCCTTCAATTTTTGTTTTACTTTGAGGATTCGTACGGGTTATTGAAAAGTATTTCTTCCATATCAAATTTACAAATTATCTACCATAATTTTTTTACATGTTTTACAATAAATATTAATTAGAAGGAGTTTTGATTATTTTATTTTTATTTACGACTTACGATTTAATCTCATTTCATTGAATATTAACTCTCTTTTCGTATCGTTGTTCATTACTCTATAATTGAAGTGATTTTAGTTTTTCAATAAAATTAATTAATACTAAGGGTAAAATAAAAAAGAATAAATAATTTTATTTGAAAGTTCTAAAATTACAAAAATGATTGAAATAACAATTTTTAAAAATCACAACAAATAATTTAAGATGGATTAGGTATATATTTATCTAAAATCTGTATTTCCTCCCTGATCTATAAAATTTCGGCTCTTTGTACCTCCCATTTTAATGTTCTTGTACAATCAATTATATTCTTTATTTTTTAATTCGATGTTTAATATTAAATAAATCGACATACAAAATAAAATCCATTAAAAAGAGAAATACTCCTTATCAAGATTTTTCCATATTTTGACTATTATGTTCTTTTTTTTGTCAACTTGTTATTTTTAAAGACGTACGATTTTTTCTGAGCTAGATCTTAGTCTAGTCTAACTACAATGTACGTGGATTTTCTATACAGAAACTCAATCTATATATGGAAAGGGTCGGGTATCAAAGCCCCTTGACTAAGTTGGAGTTAAAAAATTCACTTTATTATTACTCGATTCTTAAAAAGAGAAATGATTTTTTCAGCTAGTGCATACACATATAAGAGCGCGTTTTGATTTTTCCTTTACTAGTAAAGGATCCCATGATTCTCATGGCACGGTGTTTTCTGATCATTTTCTTTTAGTGTTTCGATCTAAAGCAATATAATTATTTTTACTGTCTAATTAAGAATGTAAAAATTCTATTTTATTTAATGTAAAAAAAAAAAAAAAGAAGTACAAAGTACTACTCCTTGTCTACTTTATTACTAGCTAGACCGTCTATCCAATTGTCAACTTAATTAACAACTAGGTTAATATTCCATTAATGCCACCATATTCAAATCTTTCCATTTTCCATGCTATAAATAAAGGCAAAATATTCATTAGTTTCCTCATCTTCTTCACATTTAATTATCATAACACAAGTAGTAATAGTTATAAAGTTTTTAAGCAAGAAAAAAAATGGGATTAAAGGTATTTATCCTTTTAAGCCTTGCTTTGGCTATTTGTGTAACTTTAACATCAGAAGTTGCAGCTAGGGAGTTGGCTGAGGGCTCCACAAATACTGTGGAAATTAGTAAGCTTTCCTTCCTTATATACCATCAATGTATATATATACGTTGATATTATATGCGCGTATATACAATGTATATGCTACATTTTGGAAGAACTTATACAAAAAAATTATCGCTATATTTTTACAATTAAAAGGGGCACTAGTTAATCTCGATAATTATGAGAGAAAAAAAATATATATCGCTAATATAAAAAGCTTTTTTTTGTTAGATATGTTATATATAGTTTTGATAAAGAAATTTTTTATTAATTTTGTTTGATAAGAAATAAATTATAAGAAAATAAATAAAAGAAACTAATTAAAACTCGATAATTAGAGTCGGGTGGGTTGACTATGACCCATTCTTTAGCTTATTTTAATTTATTTATAATATTGACCCAAAAGATTCAATCCATTACCGTTCAAATTTAGTTTAGATCGCCTATTTTATATCTCCTTCCTTATAGTAGTAATAGAGTCAAACAAAGGAAGATTACACTCATTTTGTACTAATTTTTTAATTTCCCTTTAGACTTAATAAAATATTGAGCCTATTTTACTAGGTATCACTAGTATTTTCGACACATAACTTCAATGTATACATGTGATTTATTTATTTTTTTGAAAAGATTTCAACAAATATTTATGTTTTGAACGCAATAAATTTAAATCTTGAACGTGCTTATGATTATAGTGACTATCCCCACTAACATGAGCATGCATGCTTATTATATTGTTGCAACAGACAAATCCGAGATGGAAAATGAAGTAAATGAAGCTAAATATCCAGGCGATGGATTCGGAGGAGGTTATGGAGGGTTCCCGGGTGGTGGATATGGAGGGTACCCGGGGCGTTGGTATGGAGGAGGCGGATACTGTCGCTTTGGTTGCTGCCGGAGAAATTTCTATGGTGATGGTGGTTGCTTAAGGTGTTGTTACCCAGGAGAAAGTTGAAACTATAAAGTTACTCAAGCTATTTACTAAGTAATATGTATCGTGTGTTTTAGTAGTAATACTTTTGTTGAATAAATGGTCTGAAAAAATCGAGGGTCAATTAGAAATATATTCTCTATCTTATAAATGACTTCCATCCTCTCCAGCTTTCCGTTGTGAGATCATAGTTGATATGTTGTTGTTAGTTTTGTTGAATAAATGTATCCTCCATTCACTTAAGGTCAATGAGAAATAATATAATTAATTAAGCAATTTAATATATATTATTTATAATAATTTTAAATGAGATTGTTACATAGTTCAATATGTATAATATATTGTAATATTCAAGATGTTTTTAACTCAAACTCACGTTATTCAGAGTTTATAACCATGATAAATAATAAGGAAAAATTACAGAATATGGCAAACATCAATATACATTTAAAATAAATAGCTATAGTTTTTCCTTATTTTTATTATGTTATATGAATATAACTATACAATAAATAGCAAAGTAATTATATACCAATAATAAGTCTTTCTTATAAATATATATTTAATATAAATAAATATTAAATAGGAAAGTTATTATTACACTCATAATTAATTATGTCCTCATAAATACTCTCTTTCATCAATATTCCTATATCACAGATTTTTGTATTTTCTCCCAAATTTCTTCCAATTCAAGATCCTTTTGTATGATTCTAGGAGCGATTTTTGTGATTTGAATTCATTAGTATTTTCTAATTGATTGTTTTCCTCGTTTTATGAAAATTTTATTTATATACACCTATTTTTATAGGGTTTCGATTGAAGAATTTGTTTTTCATGAAAATTATATTGCCTTTATACTTTTCTTTCCATGACGAAATTGCATTGCGATGAGTGTCACCTTTACTGCTTGAGCCATCTCCTTGTCCCGGCACGCCGATGAGAGACCCTCTGGCGGCTCTATGAGATGGAGAGTGGGGGATACCCGTAGTTCAGTGGAGCCGTTAGGTTACCGTTGTTAGCAGAGAGAGAATTTTGTTGTTTGTCAAATTTGTATATAGTAAAATACTTATATACATAGATAATTGTATTGTAATATTAACACAAGTTGAAATAGTGATTTGTGAATACAAGTATATCTGGATACATAAGTAATCTATCCAATTTGAAAGGTTGATTAGGCAATACAAGTATAGTTGGATACATTAATACTATATTTTTATAAATAAATAAATACCTAAGTTAACATCAAGCCTCAAGTATTATAGGAAAAACTTGACCAAAAAGAGATTGACATTTTGTTGGCTTTTTCAATTTTTTATACAGCCGAATACTTACACACTTTGATACCTACACATTCTATTGTTTTTCCATTTTTCTTATTTAACAACGGTGTATTCATATGTATACTGTATTGGTGTATTCATTTTTGGTTTAACAATAGTGTATCCATGCATTTTTCAAATTGTTGTGTTCATAAGCTAAAATTGTACTACTTTACCTTGTTTGGTGTATTAATACATTAAGTTTTTATAAATACTTGTATACTTGATATACTAGAAGCATCAATTTGAATTCAAGGTATTCATATGCTAATTGTACAATTAATATATTTTCCTTATTTAGTTATTGTAATTACAACTGTATTAGTGTATAAATAAAAAAATAAAAAACATATACAAAAATACATCGAGAAAAAAACATAAATACTCTTTTATATTCAAAATTTTATGAATACCGTTATAATTAGTATTTTGTGAATACATTGTATTTATGAATATAAATACAACTTACTATAGTATTATGTGAATGAATCGGGATATGCATTCAATATGTAATTATTAGTCGATCATTTTTTAATGGAAATTTGAGTGATTTAGGGACATAATAAAAGGTTGGCAGTTATGGTAACATATCATACCTTATTTAGTAAGATCACTGTATAAATAATAATAATAAAAAATTAATACAAACATCATGCTAGAAGTTGACATAAAGTGTAGTCATTTTTAGTAAATAACATATTTATAGCTATTGAACTTCAATAACCCTATAAATATAGTCATTTTTATAAGTTGCTCTAATAATAATAATAATAATAATATTTTGTAATGGGATAACTAATCCTGTGATTTTGATATAATATTTATCGTGGTTTTAGGTAATGTCCATACGCAAATACCAAACAAATTTAATTCCGTATTTTCTATTGAAATAATCCCCTAATCAAACGATAATTTTAAACTTTATTTGATTAGAAAGTGTTAATTAGAAACAAGTCACATCTCCATGGTCTAAATAAAATTTACTAATATATTTAAGGGGCTAACAATGTATTAATTAACCCTAAAATTTAATAAAGGTGACAAATGGTAATTTAGGTCCATCTTGTTCGAACGAAAACGGGTCAAGTAAATAAACGGCATCAAGACCCGCCCCGAAATTAGATCAAAATGGATTGGGTCAAAATATAGCAAATAACTGGTCATAATATAACCCTAGCACTATTGAAAATTTTAATTTTAGTTAATACTTTAAGCTTAAGCTAAATATCACAGATAAAGTTGAAAATTTTAAAATAATGATAATATAGGCTGCCTCGCACGGCTAGCGGTAAGGTAGCGGTGAGCATGGTACGATATTGAAAAGTTTAATTCAGTAATTTTGGTTTACGATTTTTAAAATACTATACCACTATCATATCAAATTAATTTGACTTAGTTCAATATTTTAAAGTTTGATTTCAATATTTTACGATTACGATAAATTGATAAAGCCCAAACCATGGTGAAAATTTTCAATTTCGATATGATATGATATTCAGTATCTACCATATCATGTCCACCTTTACCGCGAGGGCAGGACTTGACCCTTGCGGCCATGTGCATATGGTTAATGGCCGGGTGTCCGGCCAATGCACTAGGGCAAAGGACAATATAGGTGTGGCCAATGTGCAACAAGAGATGACGATGACGGCGACAATAACATATTTTCAGTAAAATTTCACAAATGAGATTTGGTGATGATACAATATATATAAATCTTATTCACACCTCGTGAAGATAGGAACATTATTTACGAAAGACCCTCGACTCAAATGTCAAGTTGACCTTTTAAACGATATATAGACTTTTCAAGATGAGATAAAAATACATCTTGCTTTTATTAAATGAGAAACTAATTGGTCTTTAACTCTAAGATCTAAACACATGCTAGAAAAACTAAATTCCTAAGTATAATGACTCTTCATTTAAAAGGAAAATCACTAATTCCAACAACTATTCCTTAAAAAATGTTAGAAGCAAACTAAATTCTAATTAATTTTGCAACTAAAGAATAAATATAGACAAGTCCTAACCCCTAATAGGCTATAATTAGTGGAGCTGGTAATTAATTAGAAAAAAAATGTATTAGCTTGGGCTAGATAATTAAAATGATCGATATAGCTAGTACCATAACTCTCATAGGGTGGAGATAAATCACTAATCTCGAAAAATCATACGGTGTATATATTTTCAGCTTATTAGTAACTCAAGACTATTGTACGTAACATTTTTGGACATTAAATAAAAGAGACTTAAGATTAATATATGTTGAAAGATATATACATATAACTCAGTCATACCAACATTCGGTGGTGGTATGGTTGAGATCCCTCTATCATTAATTAGAGGTTTTGAGTTCAAGTCCTACAATTTAAATTTAGTCGGACTCCAATGCAAATACCGAACATCAGATTAGATAAAAAAAAAAACTCATCCATAATAATAGCTTAGATAGAGGAAAATGACATATACACTACGTAGTTATTTAAGATAAATCATTTGGTAGATGCTTTATTGAAAAGTCTTGAGTTTGAAAAAGTCAATCAATTAATCTGTCAACTTAACTAGTAACTAGTCCATAACATCATTACTCCAATATATACAAAAATGTTCAGATGATTATTCTATAAATAGAGGCAAACTGGTCCTTAGTTTCCTCATCCTTTTTATAATTATCACAAAATCGTCAAGTAGTAGTTATATAAGATATATATGGTTTGAGACAATAACAAAATGGGATCAAAAGCATTTTTCCTAATTGTTTTGGCTATTTTACTTGTGATAACATCAAAGGTTGCAGCTAGGGAGTTGGCTGAACGTAAGTTTATTTCTTACAACTGTATATCTTGATTAATTTTAACTTCATATTAATATTATCACATATTATTATTAACATATGATCATACATACTATTACGTACATGTTATGATCAAATATGTTGTGATCATCATCACAGAGTTAATAATACATATATTAGCTTTCTAAACAAAATAGTACAAGCTAGCTAATTAACATGCATATGTTTGATTATTGGTGCATGTAGCAAAAACATCCGATACGCCAAATGATGGCCCCAAATTTATAGGAGGTGTACAACCAGGATTCGGAGGAGGCGGATATGGGGGAGTATTCCCAAGAGGAGGATATGGTGGATATCGTGGTGGTGGATACCCTGGATACCCTGGTGGTGGAAATGGTAGATATCCTGGTGGTGGATATGGTGGATATCCTGGTGGCGGATATGGTGGATACCCTGGTGGTGGACAAGGATACTATGGAGGCTATCCAAGAGGAGGATATGGTGGATTTAATCCTGGTGGTGGTTATGGTGGATTTAATCCTGGTGGTGGTTATGGCGGAGGAGTATATCCTGGAGGTGGTTGGTATGGAGGATTACCTCGTAACTAATTAATTAATTGCATGCACCTCTAATGTATCAGTTATTGTGTCCATAGTAAATATTGATGAGAAGCCGAGTGAACAACGGATGACTATGGCTATTTATATATTTTACTTTATGTTTTAGTAAAGTAATAGTTTTGTTGTTGGAAGTATGAATAAATGTATAATAAATCTCCATTCACTTACTACTATGGATGGATAGTCATGTCTTGTTTTTTCTTTTTATATAAATGTATGAGAACCAACTTATATAAATCTCTTTCCTTTTACATGTAATTGTCATCCATATATTTAACTAGTGAAATACAAGTCATTTTACATTTTATTTTATTATTCCAAAAAGCATTTGAAACTTAGATGTAGTATTTTATCGATTTCAAAATATATACGGAGGACTTAAATCTTAAGGTTAACAAAGAGTAGTGTGGTTGTTTAATAACCGAATAGAGTCTATCGGTTAATTGATGAGAAAATTAAAAAGATTAAAATATACTTGTAAAATTTAATCAAGTCGATTTCTTTAAATCACGAAACTATAAAATGCACGAGCCGGAATTCAACCAAGGTATATAGTAAGGTTACTATTCTACCGCTAGACCATGGATGCTTGTTGGTCTAAGCCTTTCATTTTTATTATTTATACTTTTAATCACATATTAGTATTTGTACCCGCACAGTGCGCGGATAATTTCAAATATAATAATGTTTTAAATTAAATTTATGACTTTTTGTTGTGTATATTTCGTTTGTTCCAATTTATTTAATTATGTTTTACTATAATTATGTGCATGAGCTTAAAATAGCACTTTCAATTTTATAAATGATGTATTTTTCTCAAATAGTATAACATAGACATGTGTCATGTGTGAAAAGGTAACCATTTTAAATTTCAATATTCAATAGATTATGATGATGATTTGGATAAAGATTATACTTTAAAATAAAGAAACAATAAGGAGTCCAAAATATAGGATACATTATATTTAGAAGTTAGACTGTCTAATTGAATTAATTCAAAATTTAAATTCAAAATAAAAAGATGAATCCAACTTTCATGACTAATATAATCTTTCTAATTAGAAGTGCTCCATTTCACGACCACATCATTAGCAACATTAAGCACATTAATTTTTTGAATAACTAATTTTATTATTATACTATTTTATTATCTTGTCTTAATTTAAATTACAAAAATTATTTTAATATAAAAGGCTCACATATGAACATCAACTTCTATCAATGTAGATTTACCCAAATTATTATATTTGTTAATTATATTTGAATTGTTAATTTGTTTCATCAGTTATCTGTTAATTACAATTCGAGAATTTACACTCTTTGACAAAGTAATTTAGGTAACATCAGCTTACAATCTGAGAGTTTGCACTGCACAATAACCTACAAAGTACAAAGGAATAAAGGTAAGATGTTAAAAAGATAAATCATCGATTCTAATTTTGGAAAAAATTTGAATAGCAAGAAGTCCATATTTGTGTTTGAATTGCTAATTTGTTTCGTCAGCTATCTGTTAATTACATTTCGAGAATTTGCACTCTTTGACAGGTAACATCAGCTATGTGTTTTTATGATTCGAGAATTTGCACTGTACAATAACCTACAAAGTACAAAGGAATAAGGTAAGATGTTTAAAAGATAAATCATCAATTTGAATTTTAAAAAAATTAAATAGCAAAAAGTCTTGCCAAGAAAAAGTGATGTGATCTCGATCTAATCAATCTTTAAATCACATGAAACATCTATCAAATACAGAAAAATATTAATAAAACCTATTTCGTCTAATAAAAAAATAGAGATAGAAACCAATGAGAATGAACAAAGCTTATTTAAAAAATCCATATGTTAAGCTTATATTAACAAAAGAGATTAACTTGGTGGTGGAGTAGTATAATTCTATTGAAAATAAGCTAAAATTAAACTAATCGTAGATTAACAAAAACATACATTTCTAACAAAACTAAAGTATTGATTCAATAAAGAATAAAATGCTGTGAATATTTGCGATCTTATACGTTCCATCGTCGTATAACTCCATCTTTCAACCTCCATTGCTTCTCATTGATGAGTTCATCCTAAGTAGACATATTTTACCGGAAGGAGTATGCATTTAAAAATATTATGATACTCACTTATTTGAATTATAAATCTACGATAAATAACTATTTTTAGAGAAACATTCTACATAATTTAAAAAATTTAAGTATATTACATATTAATCCAGTGATAAAACCTTTTTGAGTATACAGCAAATTCCAAGAAAAAAAAGTGGCATATAAGTTCTACATATATTGGAGTGAACCTTTGAAGCGTTTCTTGACTTTTTCAAATGAGTCTTGATTTATCCACCGTTTTTAAAAATATATTGTTGTCCACAAAATTTGTGATTTATTATCCACTAAAAGTAAAAACCGTAAAAAGTAACTGTTTGAAAGTTTTACACCATTATCCAAGATTTAAGAAACTGTAAAATTTTCAAATTTTAAATTGATTTTAATAATTTATAAATTCTAGAAAATTTATGGTGCTGACATGTGTCACTTTTTCCTCTCCTATTATATATAGATAGATTTGGGCAAAAATAACGGATAGATTTTTCTGAATATTATTTTTAATTTAATTTTTACACAACACTGACTATAAAACAATGAATGTTGTGGTTCAATTTATCAATAGACTCGATAGCAAAAATGATTTTCCGGGGTTTTAGTGCTAAAAGAACTAACAAATTTCTATTATTTTGTGTCGCCATCTAATTAATGCACAAGTTCTTGAGTCATCTAACAACAACATATTCAGTGAAATTCCACAAGTACTGAAGTTTAAAGATTCTTTAGTCATCTAAACAAGAAGTGAAGTACGAAATAATCAACATAAGAATTTTACCTTGAAAAAATTCATTGCTCAAAGGAGTAATAAAATCAACAAAAAAAAATCACGACGTATACCTTCGTAAGTGATTAGAACAACAAAATCCGACTCTATAATAACATATTTGTGCCAACTCAAATTCTGACAAGACGTCTATCGAAAATTTGCTATTTAGTGATTAGAACCATAAAAGAAAATATGGTCCAGTGTTTCAATGTCAAAGTGCTACTCTTTAAAAGTCGAAATTTAGAAATTAAAGGTATCTTAATGTGCCATATGTTTAATTAGGCTAATAGGAGTTTGTTCTTGGTCTTTCTCATAGACAGGGGCGGACGTAGAATATCGATATCAGATTCATTTGATTTCAGTAATTTCAATGCAGATTGTAAATTGAATTGGATGTTTCATTTAGGCTATTTCCTACCTTACCCTTTCAATTAATTCAGAAAATACAAACAATAAATATAAACTCAGGGTTCACTCGACGAGTTAGTTTAAGTTGGATATAAATCACATCCTACACCAACTCCATTTAGGAGCCTGACATCCTCTATAACGGACAAGTTTATTTAGGAATCAATTTTTCATGTTATGTGCTATACAGCAATCAAAACGTATTCAGATAAACAATGTTGTTAGAGACAAGTTTTTACTGGAATATGAAACTTCTAGTTAGTAAATCAAGACATTTATAACATTTTTGGATACTAAAAGACGCTACCTCTGTTAGAGCATATATTACAATAATATACTATAAATTAAATATAGTAAATTGAAACAGCATGATCTGTTTAATTCTTAACCATATATAATTATTATACGTTGCCATATATAGCTAATTAGGAATATGCAATATATAGTTATTTCATTTAGTCTAATCTGTCAACTTAATTAATAACTAGCGGGACTCTACTAATACAAAATTTCAAATTGATCAATACTATAAATAGAGGCAAAATGTTCATTAGTTTTCTGCAATTATCATAATTCAAGTAGTTGTTATATTTAAACAAAAAAAATAATGGGATCGAAGGCATTTTTGCTAATTGTTTTGGCTATTTTTCTTGTGACAACATCAGAGGTTGCAGCTAGGAAGTTGGCTCAGAGTTCCATCACATCCTTGAAAAAGGGTAAGCTCCCTACGTCCTATTTTATGTAAAGGTGTTACAGTTTGAAAAGTCAAATTATTTGTCTCATAAATTTTCTTAGAAATATTTGAATCGTTATCTAAATTGACTCGTGATACTTTTCCTTTAACTAAGACCTTAATTTCGTAAATTGAATTGTTCCATTCCCTCCTTAATAAAAGCCTAAATTACCCAACCTTTAGTAACTTAGCCAAGCATGATTCGTCGAAAGTCAATTTGTCTATAAGTTGCACAAAATAAGCCCATGAAAGTATGCCATACGCAAGTAATTTGGTGGGTGAATGACCCGGCCACCGTTTTAATTACTTAGGTCATTTTGATTCGTCTAAATTTAGTTCATTTAAAAATTGGGGGCGTATGATAAATATAGGGCCTAAGTTAATCTATGAAAAAACCTTGCAAAAATAATATTTTAAAAAATCTATATATTTAATATGTTATATATAGTTTTTTAATAAAGAAGAATTTTCTTTAATAATTTTGTTTGTTATTACAAAAATTATAAGAATTGGAGGAGGATATTAACATGCATGTATGTGTATGATATCTGGTGCAGGAGAGGCAAGTGAGACAAATGACGCCAAATTTTTCGGAGGAGGACTTCCTGGATTTGGGGGAGGTTTTCCGGGAATTGGTGGACTTCCCGGAATCAGAGGAGGACTTCCAAAAATTGGAGGACTTCCCGGAATAGGAGGGCTTCCTGGAATCGGAGGAGGATTTCCAAAAATTGGAGGACTTCCAAAAATAGGAGGAGGACTTCCCGGAATCGGAGGACTTCCAAACATTGGAGGACTTCCTGGAATCGGAGAACTTCCAAAAATTGGAGGACTTCCAACAATAGGAGGAGGAGGACTTCCCGGAATCGGAGAACTTCCAAAAATTGGAGGACTTCCAACAATAGGAGGAGGAGGAGGACTTCCTGGAATCGGAGAACTTCCAAAAATTGGAGGACTTCCAACAATAGGAGGAGGAGGACTTCCCGGAATCGGAGGACTTCCAAAAATTGGAGGACTTCCCGGAATCGGAGGACTTCCAAAAATTGGAGGACTTCCAACAATAGGAGGACTTCCTGGGATAGGAGGACCCTCAGGAATTGGTGGAGGAGGACTTCCCGGAATTGGAGGACTTCCAGGACTAGGAGGACTTCCTGGAATCGGAGGACTTCCAGAAATTGGAGGAGGAGGAGTTCCCAAAATCGGAGGACCTCCAGGAATTGGAGGAGGAGGATCTCCGGGAATAGGAGGAGGAAAAGGTGGACTTCCAGGATTTGGAGGACTTCCTGGAATCGGAGGACTTCCAAAAATCGGAGGACCTTCAGGAATTGGAGGACTCCCCAAAATCGGAGGACCTTCGGGAATTGGAGGAGGAGGACTTCCTAAAATTGGAGGACCTCCGGGAATAGGAGGAGGAAAAGGAGGACTTCCAGGATTTGGAGGACTTCCTGGAATCGGAGGACTGCCTGGAATCGGAGGACCTTCAGTAATTGGAGGACTCCCCAAAATCGGAGGACCTTCGGGAATAGTAGGAGGAGGACCTCCAGGAATAGTAGGAGGAAAAGGAGGACTTCCAGGATTTGGAGGACTTCCTGGAATCGGAGGACTTCCAGGATTTGGAGGAATCGGAGGACTTCCAGGAATTGGAGGAAAAGGAGGACTTTTCAAAACCGAAAGACTTCCTTGATCTAATTAATTAATTACTAAAGAATATCTATGAAGAATATCCATTGTGGTTATATATATGTATATAGTGTTTTAGTAGGTAATAGTTTTGTTGTTGAAAGTATGAATAAATGTATACCACAAAAGGTTGTGTTGGAGTGATAAGTAATTTTTTATTCTTAATTAGATGTTTCAGACCTGGATATGCATGTAATCACCTTTGATAGGAAGCACTTTACATTCAATGTGTAACTTTATCTATATGAATTCGAATAATTTGGACTCTAATACGGATATCAAACACCAGATAGAAAAAAAGTGAATAAATGTATGGCATTCGTTTACTATGGATGAATGATTATCATATCGTGTTTCTTTATATAAATAATAATTAAATAATATCAGAAAACTTATTACAAGTAATTATCAACCAATTATTTTATGAAATTTATAATTCTTTAAAATAAAATTGTTGACTGCACCAACCAGTTTATCGATCAATCAATTATTTTTAATGAGTTAACCAGAGTTTTAACCAAGAAAATTGGTTTTCTGAATATTATTCTTTTTAAAAAAAAAAAAACAAAACAGGTTGGATCTATCCGTTCATGAAACAATAAATTTTGCGGTTCGATTTACCCGATAGTAACAAGTATTTTCCCGAATTTTGACGCAAAAATAATCGACTGATATTTGTTGGTTCCTTCATAAACTCAAATTTTACCAAATAAATTTTGAAAAGTATGTCACGTACCATATGTTTAATTTAGTCTAATAAGAGTTTGTTCCATGTCTTTATCATAGACAGGGGAGGACACCGTACTAGATTTATCTTAATTTAGTACTTTTGATATGGATGTAAATTTATGTATAAAATTGTATTAAAAAATAGTTAACAGTTAATAAAAATGAATTGGTATCTTTAAAAATATAATTGGTTCAATATTCTGAAAAATAGTAAAGAAAAACCACTTTTCGGTTAAAATTATTTTTTAGAAATAAGGTGAATTTATTGATGTAAAAATAAGGTACGTAAGTGACTTTAGTTACTTTCACTAAGTTGGTAGAAATTTAATTTACTCCTATTATTCAGTTACGATTTACTGTCACACCCCTATTTTTCCCAAACGAAGTGTTTGAACATAGAGTTTTTTCAATTAAAGTGACGTTTCGAAAAGGGATTATTTTATTTCAGAGTCGCCACTTGAAATTGAGTTTTGGTGTTCCAAGTCACCTAATTTTTACCCCTAATCAAAAGGAAGTTGACTCTAATTTTTAATGGTCTGCGAACTAGAAATCTGGATAAGAAATTCTATTGACCAAGGGGAAGGTATAAGGCACCCCTCGAGTCCTGTGGTTCTAGCACAGTCGCTTCATTGACTTATATCTTGGCCTGACTTAGCTTTTGGATACAGTACTTATTAGCTATACATTATCCCACCCTCTTTGATTTATTGTACTGTCTTATTTAAATTTTTCTTTGAAAATCCGAGAAATTTTAGTATTGTCATTTTAGTGAGAATAGATATTTGAATTATGATAGGAGGTAAACTTCTATGGGATTTAGGATTAATTTTAGGAAAAGAAAATATTAAAGAGGTTAAGACCAATTTCTTGGAAATTTCTTTTATTTTTTATTCTATTTTTTTTCTTGCACGCTATTTTTTATAGTTTTTATTTTATTTATTTATTTATTTATTAAAACATTCAGTTTCTTCTTCTTCTTACCGTTATTTTTTTTGTTTTTATCTAACAAAAATGTTTCTCTTCTTTTTTGATTTAAATAATTTTTTGGCTAAGTTTTGTTTTCCCCTTTTTTAGTTTTACCTTTTCTTTATTATTATTTTTTTTTTTTTGCTTTTTATCACTTTTCATCTTTTGTTTCTTCTGTTTTTGTTTTAAATGTTTATTTATTTTATTCTTACTTTCTTTTTAATGATCTATTCCTCTTCTTTTTTTTTTTTATTATCTTCATCTTTCTATTCTGCACTATTTTGTTTTATTATTATACTTTTCTCTGCTCACGTTTTCTTTTTAATTCTATATATTATTTTTTTTCCTTTAAACTAATTGAGAGAAAATAATATACGTAGTGATATAATAATTTTTCTTCACCAAATGATGATAGTGTGAAATTACTAATAAAAGAACTATCTCACGTTGATGAATTAATGACTCACTCAAATGAACTAATGTTCATCTCCTCCATTTTTAATATTTCGGATACGATAAAAATTATTTTAATAATTAATTGTCTCCATAAGCATGGCAATATTATTTATTTATTAAACTCCAGAAACTCTAAATGATAACTAATACAGAATCTCTAACCAATTTACATGTAATTAAATTAAAGTCATAAACGAAGTTGTCAATATGTACCATCAAATAAATGTACATAAACATGTTGAAACAAAACTAGGAGTACACAACAACCATCTTTGGATCAAATTAGTTGATTAAATTAACGTCAAGTGTAAAAAATAATTCGATGAGCAAATTTAAACAGTAGCAATTCATGCAATCAACAATATGATATGCGTCATAAAATAGTGGCATATAACAATACATGTAATTTTAAGGACTACATAACATCATAATCGAATTCAGAACAATTATTTCATTTAACTATATAAGGAATTAGAATTACCTTTTCGTAAAACTTAATTCCAACAAAAGAAACCGCTACAATCTACTGATTTCCAAAGTTAATTATAATTAACTTTAAGGAGCCACGAACTTGAATCCACGAGCAAAAATCTTTCTGACTTAAAGTGTATTGCCTTTTTTTTGTGTGTACTCTATTCCATATAACTGATGATGGTGATGTATATCCCTTTTTTGCACGTTTGTGTTCTATATATATAGGATAGGTTTTTTGCTTTTTTGCAGATTTTTCTTGGTACGTGTGTGTGTGGGTCTCCTTTTGTTATTGACTTTTTCTTCCTTTAGTCATGTGAAGTGGGAGTGTAGAGAATTGTGGGAAAGTGGGAGTGTGGGGGTGTATGGTATTGTTGTTGTTTATTTATTTATTTATTTAAAAAGCAGCAAACTGTTTTTGCTCTTCTTTTCCTTACGTGTAGTATGTTTTTGGGTAGGTATAGGAGTGGGGTAGGTTTGTTAGATTAATTAGGTTATTTTTTATTTACTTTA
>JAJOOR010012952.1:0-22445 GCA_036250505.1 Solanum acaule
ATTAGTCTTCTTCATTGATTTCTTCTTAATCATCAAGTTCCAATGTCGAAGTTATCTTCTTCATCGATTTCTTCTTCTTCAACTGCAAATGTGCTATCGGGTTCACTCTCCTAAAACTCATGAAAACAATTAGAAATAATATTCTTTTTCTTTTTCTTTCCAACTTATATAGCTAAATTAATAAATAATAATAATTAATATAAAAAAAATAAAAATAAAAAAGGAAGGAACGTCTTTCTCATCTTCCTCTGCAACTATTCCATGTCTCTTTACACACCCCACCCCCTCCACCTCTCCCTCACCCTCTTTAATTTGTCTACTGCTTTTTCATTCTTTTTATTTTATTTTATGTAGATCAAATTAAAGTCTCAAATATTTTGGTGAAGCTCTATTGTTTCTGATGAAAATAATATTCCGGCGAAGCTTCATTATTTCCGATGAAAATAATATTCCGGCGAATTGGGGGGAAATGAAGGGGTTTAGTTTTTAGGTTTGAAGATTGAATATGTGGCGCTGACGTGTAATTGGGTTGAAGTATGATTGGTTGGAATTTCCACGTGGGGAAGGTTGATCTCACGCGCACAATCACCAAAAAAAATGTGTTGAAGTTTGGTTCCACATCAGCCAACAGTGTTTAAAAGGAACAAATTATGGGTGGTTCAATGATTCAATAGGAAAATAGCATAGTTGAGGTACTTGAGGGGAAAAACCCAACAAGTTTAGGGATCTGTTTATGTATTTGGCCTAAAAATTATTAATGGTGTATACACATAATATTTCACTAAACTTGCTTATTATTTTGTGTATATTGCATAACAGGAATTACTATAAGTGTAGTACATCAAAACACCGCGAAGCAAAGAAACAAATTGAGAAAAGCCCAAAGGATGAGAACATTTTCTTGGTATCCCATTTCGGTGAACACAATCATGATCCACCCATGAACCATAGATATCTTGCTAGTTGCAACAGTAATTCCAAATTCAAGCTTCCAAAAGGCATAAATATTTTTCCCAAAGCATTAATCTTGAATGCATCATCATCCTCATCCAAGCGCATTAAACATTCAAGAGTTGTTGCTTCTCCAATTATCGCAACTAAGCCTCCACTTGAAATCGGGAGCAAAAACAAAATGGTTGTTGCGTCGTGCAGAACAAAGGTGATGGTAAAGAAAAGATGGACATGAATGAAGATATTTTCATGGATTTTAACCAACTCCAAGGAGTTACTTCTTCCACCTAATAGGAGGAAAATGACAAGAGAAATTGATCTGACTCCCTTCTCCATCAAAACTATATGTCGACATATGTGGTCTTCTAGTCATGTTTCTATTTTAGTTTTTTAGTGTGGATCTTTTTGAGTTTAATTATTTTCTATTGTTCTTCAATTCAGGAATCAATCTAGTCCTTGTAGTAAGTTGTTATTATGTTTTCTCAAATAGTTCTCTCTTTAAGAAACCCCATTTGACTTCATTTTTAAATTAAATTATATAGAGTAGTAAATTATCATTGTTCAATAAGAGATCTTCAATTTTTCACAAATGAAGATCTCTTGTAAAACGAATATATATATATATATATATATATATTTCTACTATATAGAAGAGCCATGAGAAGGACGACCAATGGCATTTTAGTAATTTTAACATCATTTCACGGCAAAATAATAATTGTATAATTAATGATCAAAATAAAAATCTAGAAGAATCCATACATGTCTTAACTTTTGTTATGGGCCCATAAGAATATTATTGTAATTTTGTTAAAATGAAGAGTTTCTATCAGTTAACTTCTTATTAACAATAATAAATGCTAAGCTTGTTTTGACATATTTTACAAAGAAAATTTTGAACTAATTAAAATAAAATGTGTTTGAATAGTTAATATTTTGTTCCTAGAAATACTTTAAAGGATTATTGCATAAACATATTTTTAATATTATGTTACATTATATGACCACTAAATTCGTATCTTGATTATTAAAATAGTCTTTAAAATGACGTATCAGTATTTTTTAATTAATTTGAAGAAAATATCAAATTCCGTGACTAAAAGAATGAACAATGTTTGACTATCAAGAAATCAATAATTTGATAAGGTATTAATCGAAAGATTAAAAAATATAAATTTTTCATTTCTATATTTTCTTAATATCAAATATGATAAACTATTTAACAGAGAAAATTTGTGTAACACCCCATAAAAAAATTTGAACTAAAACTCAAACCGTTCTTCGTAGCGAGTGAGATTTTACCAAGGAATTTAAAATTTTCCTAAGTTTTAAGCTCACTAGATGTAGCACCTTGAGTTCCAAAGAGAACTAAATTGGAATTAGCAAAATCTGAAATTTTTCAAGTTATGCTAAAGTTATGAGTTTTGGGTCAAATTCAAACTAACATAACTCTCAGTATGGGATGAGTTAGGTGGGCTACAGGAGATCTAATGAAAGTTATTGAATTATCTTTCCAATGCCACCGAGTTTTCTATGTTTAGAGTTTGGTTGAGTGAGATATGCCATTTTGAAGTCAGGCTGTCCAGTTAAGGAAAGTTACTCGAAAATAGTGAGGGTATTTTGGTGTTTTCCTTACCCAATCGGATTTAAACGTTTTTTGTAAGGTTTTAGGAGTCTAAACTGATTAGAATTAGTTTCATTTATCCCCAAAAGCGTTTAGGGTTTTAGAGAGAAGATTCAAGAGGAGAAAAGTTCAAAGTTTCAAGCGTTTGTTCAAGAAATTCAAGATTTCGCCAAGAACCTAGTTCTTTGAGGCATGTAAGCTTCCATAGTGTTGGTTTCGTTCACCCACATGTCAATCATGATATATTCAGCGTAATTTCATTCTTGAAATTTAAGGATTTAAGTTCTTGATGAGTTTTTGATAAGTGTTCTTGGAGTTTCCTTGTCGATTAAGTTTTGATGTAAGATTTTACTTGGGTCAACTTTAAATGACCATATCTCTTAGAATATAAAGAGCTACATGACTCATAACATATCCAATTAAAGGTATTTGAATCTACTTTCCAACACTGCCAATTTCGCGCTAATCCAATTTCTGAGTAAAAAGTTATGACTATTTTAGTAACCTATACAGTGCTGTTACGAATTAGCTGATGGAAAAACGTTAAAAAGTGTTGTTTTTGTTTTTTTTACCTCCAAGAAAATCCTAAACGAATTTCTTGAATAATAAAAGGCTCAAAACAATCATATTTTCATCTTTCAATCCATTATTCTCTTATATCTCAAACCCTAAGGCAAAACCCTAAGGAAAAATCAAAGTAGAAGACCCTATTCAAGATCCTTTCAATCTTTTTCAAGATTCTTCTTCAAGGTAAATTTTTCTCCAAGAATTCCATTCTTTCTAACTCAAGTTCCTCCATACAATTATGAATTACTAATGAAAATAATAAATCTTGGCCATAGAGATTTCAAGAAACTAATTCAAGAATCTCAAGAAAGGTTTTCTTGATTGTTTACCTTCAAGCTAGGGTTTTAAGGCTTCTAATCAAGTTCATCTTCAAGATTCTTCAAGATTCTTCCAGAACCTTGTTTTTTTTAAGTATGTAAGGCTATCATAGTGTTGGACTAGTCTGTCTTCATGCCTACATCTACTTTCAGATCAGTAAAAGAGTAATCTAGGACACTTTCCCTAGATTTGAGTATTCTTGAAATAGGTTGATTTTGAGTTCTTGAGTTCATGTTTCTCTTAAAAGTTCTATTCCTAATTATCGAATTGCTATATTTTTATTGAGATCCTTCATATCATGAATCATAACTCTTCAATTCATAATTCAAATTCAAGAAAGAGTTAAGAGTACAGTTCAAGAAAGTTTTTGAGTTCAATTGTGAATTCTTTGAGATGAACTATCAATTTGAGCTAAATTTTGAAGAAGTATGAGAATCATAAGAGTCGTATACATGAGTTCCATGTTCTTTAGACCCTTGAGTCGAGTCATTCATGCCCATAACTTTCGCATGAACTCCATCAGTTGAGTACCTTTGAAAGGAGTAGTATCTTCAAGTTCTAAGTCGTGGGTATTGAGTTCCTAATCCCCTTTGAGATTATATTACTAATCATAGGACTATCACATGTTACCCATAAAGTCCTTGAGTTGAATTGTTCCTGCCCATAATTCCGCATGAATCCTATAAGTCGAACAGTCTTGAGATGATGAGTATCTTTAAGTTCTTGTGTTGAGTAGTTCATGCTCATAATTCCGCATGAACCCTCTCAATTGAGCATTCTTGAAATGAGTAGTATCATTGAAGTTCTTGAGTTCCAAGTATTGAGTTTTATCTATGGTATATTGAAAACCTTGCATTGAGTCGTTCACGTCCATAATTTGGCATGAACTTTATTCTGAAACGTCTTTTATAACTTTTTCTAAACTTGTTTTAAGACTTGAGCACTTGAGTTGAGAAAGAGTAAAGTCGAGTTCATTTTATTTAAAATGATATATGGGAACTAAGTATTCCCAAGAGTAAATGATTTCACATTTAAAAAAGGAGGAAACTGAGATTTCGAAAAGAGTTTTGAGCAGTTTGAGTAACATCTCTTTTAAGAGATAGATTTTTGAGTAATTATCTCAAACCACAGAAAAAGTGGTGTTTTTAAACATATGAGTTGAGTATTTTGGGAGTAGTATTGAGCACCGATATGGGAACGAGTTTGAGTTCAGATAACTCACGTCTCTATAAACCACGTAGTCATCATGGGTAGAAAGGATCATACTTTTTAGATGACTCCTTAGTGCTTTTTAGCATAGACTAGTGGATCCACTTAGTTAAGGCGTTCTATATGACGACAAAGTATAGGACAATTCTGGCAGCGTAGGCAAGACGCTATATCATCACTTAGGCTCATTGTGGTGGTTGTCGGTTAGAGAAACTCCCACAAAGCTATAGTGTATTTTTATATACACACTAAGTATTATTGTATTTTTGAATACATTGAGTTGCTATCTACAGTTTTACAGCTTTCCATATATATTGCATATTTTTACTATTGCTTTATCCTTGAGCTTAAGTTGAGTACCTTCGAGTTGTGCATCTAGAGTTGAGTATCTTGAGTTGATATGTGCTTCATTGTGTCGAGTACCTTATTGTTGAGTGTCACTAAGTTGAGAACCTTATTACTCAGTTGAGTATTTTATCCTTGAGTACTTCTGAGTTGAGTAAGTTTGAGTAGTTTTGAGTATCTTTGAGTATTCCTTGAGTTGTGTAAGTTTGAGAAGAGGTAAATATGTTTCCTTTTTATCAAGTTTCAAGCTTATGTTATGCTTTAGAATTCCTCTTACATGCTCGTACATTCCACGTACTGAGCCATTTTGCCTGCATCCTTTCATGATGCAGATTCAGGTAATTGGGATCATCAACAAGAGCTTCGTTGATACCACATGGAGTTCGAGTTAGCTATGGTGTGCCTCTTTGCTTCCGGAGGGTTCCACTTTTACTTACAGTTATATCAGTTGTTAGGAGATCGTGGGTCTTGTCTCGACTTCCATCTTTGTCATTTGGAGGCTTCGTAGATAGATAGTAAAGTTTCAGAAGTCTGATTATTTATTTTGTTAAATATTTTTAAAGACTTAAGTTGCCCATTTTGGGGCGAGTTGAATATTTTATATTGTTCAGGGTTATCTTTTGGGTTAAAGCTTTGTATTTAAGTTTCATGAATTTTTATTCAGTTTTTAAGCTTTTGTATGCTTGAGTTAGTCTTCCACTTGTAGTCGGCCGGGACCAACAATGGTTCTTGAGTTCCATCCACATCCAGGGTGTAGACTTGGGTCGTGACAATTTGACAAGGAAAACGTTTATCATTCAAAATCTAATGAATATTAAAATTCAAACTAAAGAAAAATGAGTAGTTAAAAAATAAAGAAGAACAACAAAAGAGAATGTCAATAGAAAAAGACTTTGTTGAGAAATATAGAGGAAGAAAAAAATTAAAAAATAAATAAATTAGGAAAACACAACCAGAAAAAAAGTATATTGGTTATTTTGTGGGGGTAAGATTTAGAGTTTTCTTTACGGCATGATATTAATTAGAGTGTAGTATCAAAAAAATTAATTAATGTAATTTAGAATATAACATTACGATAATTGTTATTGTATATAGAAATAAAGTTTCTTTCATGATTGTTTACATTGTTGTGGAGTTAAAAATTATTATTTTTAAATTTTACTTTCAATATTTAGAATATAACATTACGATAATTGTTATTGTATATAGAAATAAAGTTGTTTTCTTGATTGTTTTTATTGTTGTGAAGTTAGAAATCATTTTTTTAAGTATTTCTATTTATCGAAGACAATAATAAAATGTATCACAAAATTCATCGATAAAGCCAGTTACAAACATAGTATAGTTAAGTTGAAGCAATAGAGATTTGAAAGACTTTAAATCGATCTTTACGAATTGATTGACCAATGATTAGTATTTTATCAGATGCAAAGCCTATGGTGCAAATATTACAAAACGAAGATAATAACATTGTGAAAAATAGATACCACTTGTGAATATTTATGAAGATCGATGAATTTTCAAAGATATCAACATTTTATATATTCCTCGAACACGAAATGTTTTAAGTCATAATCTAACGCAATTCTCTATTTTCTTGCTGCATAGAATTTTTTAGAATTCGACTTTCTCAATTTAGGTTGTAAATGACACATTTATGTCGTATGACCATTTGAATAGATTATAAAGTAATATATTGAAGCTGTTTACTAGAGAAAACAATAGTACAAAGTAGAGAAATCTCATATCTTTGGAGGCTAATTATATCATATCCGGGAAGTTTCCTCAATTACAAAAATCTCGAATTTTTCATTGTTCTCGAATACATTCCTTGGTTGTCCAATGCATTGCAAATGACATATTACTTCGGGGGAGGGATGTATTCGAGAAGGGATAGGTATGCATCCGAGAGGGAATAGATGTATCCGAGAGGAAATAGGGATGTATCTGAGAGAGGATTATAATATCTTATGTTGTTAATTTATGTAATTTTTTTAACAAAATATGTGAAATTATACTGGGCCAGTATCACGGGCCTTAAATTATCTAGTGTGTATATATATATATATATTCCTCCACCTTTCAGACGTAATTCATGCTAAATATTTTGGATTTTTTTTCTCTTCTTGTTGTTTTGAAAATATTGATGTCTTTAAATATTGTTGTGTGATGTTAAGCGATCTCTTGATTACACCTGCACAGGAATAATATTATCTATACTATTATTAAATATTCAACTAAATAAATATTTTAAATTACAGTGAGAATATATAAATATCATTATTGAGATCATTACTTAATCTAGCCAAGAATTATTCATGAATTTACATTTTATGCATGCTTTAACCGTGTTTAAATATTTTCACATCTAAAAAAAAAATTATGATCTTGTGGATTAGTATTTATTATTTGAAGGATAAAATATGTAATATGTTATAATCTGTTAAATTATATTTGATGATATAATTTTGGCTTAAGTCATCGATGACTCCTTAATAGACACTTCAGTAGACCCTATTTCCTATTAGACACTCTAATCTTAAAAAATAAATACTTATTGAATATTTTTATGATACTTAGTAAAAAGATGAAATGTGCGTAATACACTTACATATATTGTGTCAAAATAACAAATCAAATGAAGACACTTGGCATTTTAATTTAAAACAACTATTAAAAACTATTTTGAATATAAACAAGTCAAGATTTAAAAAGAAAAGACTTTCAACTTCTTTTTTTTTTTAAAAGAAAGAAATTATGCAGTCCACCCCAAACCTCCCCCTTTCTTCTTTTTCCCTAACAATCACTCTTGGAGGTTTTAAGATATATTATATATGAATTTATCATTTTTATTGCTCTTTATGACTTATTTCTTAATTCCATTTAAATTGATAGTGTTTTCTTAAAAGATCGGTTCTTCCTTTGTTTATTTTAATTTTGAATTTGCTTTTCTTTTCTTTTTGGTTCTGCATCGATTTGTTAGGAAAAAAGGGTGTAGATCGGGGCGGTGTGTGTGGGGGCAGGTGAAGAGGGAGCAAGAAAATATTTAAGTAATGATGTCCATTTTTTTGGCAAAGAAGATGTGGATGATGGTCTCCATTTTTTCCGGTAAAACAGACATAGATGATGATCTCCATTTTTTCCAACAAAGAATTGTGGATGGTGATCTCCATTTTCTTCTGGAAAAAAAGATGACAGGAGTAGTTCTACTTCTACATCTACAAAATTAATTAATAGTACAATGATAAGAAAAAAAAATGTATAAGGGGACGAGATTTTTTTTTTTTAACAATTGGTAGCGGAAGTAGTTGTAGGTCGATCTTGTCTCGAAAGAGAGAAAAGAGAAAATATTGTTACTATTTTTTTCAAAGGGAAAATAGTAAAATATTGATTTCACGTGCTCATCAAAGTGGGAATTACACTCTTTGTGCCACATCTGCATAAAGTATCTAAGTGATTCAAATTCTGTAGGATAGAGGTGTTCAATATGTACAAGTCCTAGTTGAGGTATCTATATGAATTATGCGGATAATTTTAAGGGGCCGCAAATAACTTAAACCTATAATTTTTATTTTATAATCAATGATTTATATATTCGAATTGTCAATTTTATTATCTTACTCTTAATTTTGTCTTTCGCCAAACGACACTTTAAAGGTCATCTATCTTTGAGCGAGAAAACATGTGTCAAATGTAATTCTAATATTGGGATTAATGAAATTTTTATGTCTTCAATGTTGTTGGGTATAACATTGAACATAATTCAATCTCTATGTAGTTTTATATGTAATGAACTATTACAAATTATGATTATTGATAGAAAGTTTTGCATAATTAATGCAGCAATACGTGATTTCAATATTAAACAATTTATTACAAACTAGTTTCTACAAATGTACTTTGAACGTTAATGATTGAACGTCGATATGTAGCCAGTTATGATTGTATCATACATATTACTCAATAATTTGCCTTAAAGATTTATACAACAACAACATACCTAGGGAAATCCCGCAAAGTGAGGTTTGTGGAGGGTAGAGTGAACTCAAACCTTACCACTACCTTGTGGAGGTACATAGACTGTTTCCGAAAGACTTCGGCTTAATTGTATCAAACTCAAATTAAAAAAAATAATGAAGAAATCATAACGGTTAAACATAAAAGAAGTATAAAGTCAACAAGAGAGAAACAATAACAATAGTAAAGTAATGTGATAATTGAAATTGAATGAATAACATATGGTAAGAACTATAAGAAAATGACTAGTCCTACGACAGGCACTAAACCATCACAAGGCAAGACAACACACTACCCCGACCCTACTATCTTTCTACCCTAATATGTTACCTTCACTCCTTCCTATCTAAATTGATGTCCTCAGTAATATGAAGTCATGTCATGTTCTATCTAATCACCTAACCCTAATACTTTTTCAGTATATCTTTGCCTCTCCACATACCCCTTACATGTAATTGCTCACACCTCCTCACTAGGGCATCGGTGCACCTTTTCTACACATGCCCAAGCCATCTCAATCTCGCTTCCCTCATCTTGTGTGTCATAGAATCCACACCCACATTTTCTCAAATAACCTCATTCCAAATATTGTCACTTTTAGTATGTCCACAAATCTATCTCAACAACCCAATTTCCGCAACATGCAACTTCTCAACATGTCAGTTATTCACTGGACAACACTTACCCCCTACAAAAAGGATGGTCTAACCACCACCATGTAGAACTTACCTTAAAGTTTATGTGGTACCATCTTATCACAGAAGTTTCAAGGGGTAAGCCTCAATTTCATCCATGTCGCCCAAATGTGATGTGTGAGATAATCATCGATGTCCCTACTACCCTGGATGATAGACCCAAGTTATTGAAATTTTCTCTCTTGTGAATAGATTTTGTGTCAAACTTCACTTCCACGTTTGCTTCATCAAACACAACACTGAATTTGCACTTCAAATATTCCATTTTGGTCGTGTTTCTTCCCTAATGCAACTAAATGTTTTATCCCAGATGTTGTTCACATCCCCATTACTACTCTATGCCCCCATACCAATCAATTTCTCTCCCATCTCCCAAGAAAATAAAAGGTTCAAGACACCCCATCTAATCCTCAATCGGTCATAAAGAGTCTTCTTCTTCCTATCCATGTTAATCTCCAAGTCCATCAAAAGAATTATATGTTGAGCAGTAACATTCTCACTCGGAAGAACCTTATAATCCTTACAAAGTTATGTATCACCCTTCCGAAGGAGTAAATAATTTACGTGAATCTTAGCTACCATGCTACGAAAGGTAACCAAGTGATTTTCCCTCTTCGAAAACCACAAGTTAGTAATTACCAGCTCAAAGGTTTTAGTGAAATCTATTAGTGACGCTCCACCTCCATTGTAACACCCTAGAAAATTTTCGAAATGAGACTCGAACCCTTCATTGTGAGTAGAATTTTACCGAGGAAATTAAAATTCCTTTAGTATTAAGGTCACTATATGTAGCACCTTGATTTCCAAGAAGAACGAAAGAGAGTTCATTCAAGTCATTTCTAAGTTCCTTTAAGTTTTAGATCAACTTCAAATGACCATAACTCTCAGTACAAGATGATTTAGGTGGTCTAAAAGGTATCTAATGAAAGGTCTTTGAGTTCTTTTGCAGATTTTCGCCATGGGTTTGATCCCTAAGTGGTATGTAAGCTTCCATAGTTTTGGATTTGTTCACCCAAATGCCAATCATGTTATTTTCAACGAAATTTCATTCTTTAAAGTTGAAAGATTAGAGTTCTTGATGAGTTCTTGAAGTTCATTCTAAATCTTGTTTTGTTAGGGTTTTGATGATTTCTTGAGATTAAAGTGAGGGATTTGTTGAGTATATTAGAGTGTACATATGTTAAGTAATCGAATCCAAGTCATTGGGGAAGAAATCGTTCGATTCTAGGCGAATTAGGGTGATAAAACAAGCAAATAAATTCGTCGAATTTCCTGGGTTGGGGCATGGCGTGTCGCGCTAGTCAGTGCACCCCAAACCCTCTTCCGAAGTTTAGGGGCTGGCTCCCCGCGCCAATCAGTGCGCCAGGGTCGCCTGCCCCATCTAGTTTGTCATTGGTTGCTCCGTTTGAGTTAGTTTAAAGGGCACCTTCACTCCCTTTTGATTCTAACTACTCTAAGCTACTTCTAAACACCTAGCAATCATTCATAACATGATCATAACCTTGAATTCATAATTCAAATTCAAGGTAGAGTTAAGAGTTAAGTTTTTGAGAATTCTTTCGAACATTCTAATAAAGTCCCTTTGAGTCATTTTGAGAAGTCTTCTACAACTTCTAGTAACTTGTTTCAAGACTCGAGCAAGTGAGTATGAGGATGACAAGAATGTATTCATGAGTCTACTTTGTCATCATGAGATCTTTCATATCATGAACCATAACTCTTGAATTCATAATTCACATTCAAAAGAGAGTTAAGAGTACAGTTCAAGGAAGCCTTTGAATTCAATTGTGAATCCTTTGAGATCCATCATCGATTTGAGTTAAGTTTTGAGTAAGTATAAGAATGAGCAGAGTCGCATACATGAGTTCCTTTTGATATTTTGTCCCTTGAGTCGAGTTGTTCATGTCCATAACTTCTGCATGAACTCCATCAGTTGAGTACCTTAGAGAGGAGTAGTATCTTCAATTTCTATGTCTTGAGTATTGAGTTCCTAATCCCCTTTGAGATTATATTTATAATCATAGGACTATTACATGTTACCCAAGAAGTCCTTGAGTTGAATTGTTCATGCCCATAATTCTGCATGAACCCTATAAGTCGAACAATCTTGTGATGAGAAGTATCTTTGAGTCCTTGAGTTGAGTAGTTCGTGCTCATAATTCCACATGAACCCTCTGAGTTGATAATTCTTGAAATGAGTAGTATCATTGAAGTTCTTGAGTTCCAAGTATTGATTTCTATCTATGGTTATTGAAAACCTTGCATTGAGTTATTCATGTCCATAATTCGACATGAACCATATTTTAAGAAGTCTTTTACAAACGTTTTAACTTTGTTTTAAGACTTAAGCTTTGAGTTGAGTAAAGATTAAGAGAAAAGTTCATTTCTTCAAAGATTATACGAGAACTAAGTATTCCCAAGAGTTAAAATGTTTTCACATTTGAACAAGAAAGGAAACATCAATTTTCAAGAGAGCCTTTGAGCTAGTTTTTGAGTAATTATCTCAAATCACAGAAAGAGTTTTGTTTTTAAAACATATGAGTTGAGTATATTTTGGGAGTAGTATTGAGAACCGATATAGGGACACGAGTTCATAATAACTCAAGTCTCCATAAACCATGTAGCCATCATGGGTAGAAAGGATCATACTTTTTAGATGACTCCTTAGTGCTTTTTAGCTTAGACTAGTGGATCCACTTAGTTAAGGCGTTCTATATGATGGAAAAATATAGGACATTTTTGGTAGCGTGGGTAAGACGTTGTATCATCACTTAGGCTCATAGTGTTGGTTGTCAATTAGAGAAACTCTCACAGAGTTATATTATATTTTTATATACACATTGAGTATTATTGTATTATTAAACATATTGAGTTACTATCTATAGTTTTACAACTTTCCATATATATTGCATCTTTTACTATTGCTTTATCTTGAGTTGAATATCATGAGTTGAGTACCTTGAGTTGAGTATCTTGAGTTGAATTGTGCTTCATTGAGCCGAGTACCTTATTATTGAGTTGAGCCCCATTTAACTGAGTTGAGAACATTATTACTGGGTTAAATGGGGCTCAACTCAATAATAAGGTACTCAAACTTACTCAACTCATAAGTATCTTATCCTTCAATACTTCTGAGTTGAGTAAGTTTGAGTAGTTTTGAGTATCCTTGAGTATTCTTTGAGTTGAGTAAGTTTGAGAAGAGGTAAGTATGTTTCCCTTTTTATTGCGTTTCCAGCTTATGTTATGCTTTAGAATTCCCCTTACATGCTCGTACATTCCATGTAATGAGCCATTTGGCCTACATCTTTTCATGATGCAGATTCAGGTATTCGGGATCATCAATAGGAGCTTCATTGATAACACATGGAGTTGGAGTTAGCTATGGTGAACCTCCTTGCTTCCAGAGGATTTCATTTACTTTTCAGTTATATCAGTTGTTAGGATGTCGTGGGTCTTGTTCCAATTTCCATCTTTGTCAGTTAGAGGATTCATAGATAGAAAGTAGAGTTTCAGAAGTTTGTTCATTTATTTTGTTAAATGTTTTAAAGACTAAAGTTGCCTATTTTGGGGCGAGTTGAATATATTATATTATTTAGAGTTTTCTTTTGAGTTAAAGCTTTGTATTTAAGTTTCATGAATTTTATTCAGTTTTTAAGCTTTGTATGCTTGAATTAGTCTTCCGCTTGTAGTCAGTCAGGATGAGGGTTCGTTTGGGGACCAGAAATGGTTCAAGAGTGCCGATCACGTCCAGGTTGTAGGCTCGGGTCGTGACAAACTTGGTATCAGAGCACAGAGTTCAAGTGTCCTAGAGTGTCTATGAATCTGTGTCAAGTAGGATCTTAGTTATGGTTGTAAGGGCCCTACTTCTATAAATGAGGGACTATAGATATTTAGGAAAAGTTTCCCTTTCTTCATACTCTAAATCGTGCAATAAAGCTATGTCATAGAGATTTGTTCTAACTCGTATGTTCTCCTATCCTTTCGACTACCCATCATACTAGAGGTGGTTGAAAAGCAGAATCAGTCATTTACCGATGTGTTATTCTTAGCAAGAATAATGAGGAAGTCAATGGACTCCAAAGGGGCTTGAGAAAAGCACATGAGTGAGTAAGTGTTCAGTTTCAAAGTAATGCCTTTATATGAATCATACGTTTGAGCTAAAATCGAGTTGTACTCTTTTCCTTAAGCCTTGTTTCAACTGAGATCCTTTTTAAGAAGTATGTTTAGAGCTTGGGTAAGATTTTCACCCGAAAAGGTAGCATGAGTTACGAGATCATGAGCAGTAGTAGTAAAAGAGCCCAGAGTTAGAGAAAAGTATGCAGAGGTTTAGTAATCCTAGAAAGGGAGATAATGATGAGGCAAGCTATGTTATTATAGTCATGCACCCAGTAAGTTACTAATGAAGAGTTTTTCCTTATGGGTAGACTGAGTTGTGAAGATTCCATCATAGGAGGTAGAGTGTGCTATAGCTAGAAAAGAGTTGGTGATGAAGTGTCATTGTGTAGGAAATGACCAGGTGTAAGTGTTGAATAGAAGAGCAGGAGTATTCATGAGGTGATAGATCTAAGCTAGGCTTATGATTTTGAGGGAGTGCCCATAATAGTCAAAGTGTTATAGAACTAATTAGGCATTGATGTATAGTGAATGAGTGAATAGTACTCAAGTTGTGATTGGAAATGTGATAGTAAATTGTAAGTATGAATACTAAGAGGTGAGGATTGACTATTTGTCATAAGGTCCTAGTGGACGAGTGTTTCTTAATTTGTATCTAGTAGTTGTAAGTTAGTATAGTAAGCGAGCAATCATATTGATATTTGAGTTTAGTGATAAATATTAAGCTTGAATTTGACATGAGTTTCATGATCACAAGAATGGCAATATGAGGGTGATGATGTTAGTCTTGAGATTTGATCTAGAAGACTTGAGGAATTGAGATGTTAGCTGGATTACATATGAGTGGTACATATGAGAGACCCTAACCTTTTGATAAGGGTAGTGAAGTGTGGCAAAGTAACAAGAGGAACAAGAGCATCAAGAGGTGTACTGAGGTGGTATGTAATCATAAGAGGTTAAGAGAAATAACGTAGAAAGAGTTCTTAGTACCAGCTTATGGATAGTTTGGTAGTCATGAGATAAGTTTCTCCCGAGTGTTAAAGTAAAAGAGGATGTATACTATTTTAGAGATGATGAAATATTTCCATAGCTTTCGAGTGTCAGTTTTAGACCTAAGGGGGAGATGACGAGATGAGAAATCAAGTCAAGTGTTTGAGAGTAAGATATTAATGAGTTCCAAAGAGTTTGGGAGATATCCTTTCAGAGGTCCTTATAGAAATGGAGTGATGTTAGAAAGAGGAGGTTGATGTTCTTATGATGATAGTGATGGTGTGATAATTCCATCTAAGGTTATAAATGAGGAGGAAGAGAAGGATGAGGTTTTACTATGAGGAATAGGTAAATGAGAGCCCTTAGTTGGTTCCGAAGGAGTTAGTTAGTAGGAGTCCATAGAGTTGTTAGAGTACTAAGCTTGAATATGGTGTTGTTAAACATTAGGTTGTTCTTGATATATATGAGCCCAATGTGGTGGTAAAGAGTAATAGTTTGGGATATGATTCCCTATAGAGAGGTATAGAACCCGAACCTAAGGATTTGGGTTAAGCTTGAATATAGTGAAAGCGTACTATTAGACTCAGACCTTGGTAAGAGTAACCCTCCATACCCAGTCAAGTCGTCATTCGAGGATGAATGATCCCTAGGAGGAGGTATTGTAGCACCCCAGAAATTTTTTAAACTGAAACTCAAACCATCCTTCATTGTGAGTAGGATTTTACCGAGGAAATTAAAATTTCTTTAGTGTTAAGGTAACTAGATGTAGCACCTTGAGTTCCAAGAAGAACTAAAGAGAGTTCATTCAAGTCATTCCTAAGTTCCTTTAAGTTTTAGGTCAAATTCAAACGACCATAACTCTCAGTACAAATTGAGTTAGGTAGGCTAAAGGTATCCTATGAAAGGTCTTTGAATTATCTTTCCAACGCCACCGAGTTTGCTGAGTTTTGAGTTCGGATAAGTGAGATATGCCCTTTTGAATTTAACTTGTCCAGTGAAGGAAAGTTACCCAAAAAAAGTGAGGGGTATTTTGGTCTTTTCCTTACCAAATCAGATTAAATTCATTTTTAGTAAGGTTTTAAGGGTCTAATCCTATTAGGTTCAGTTTTATAATCCTAATATACGCCTAGGGTTTTAGTTGAGAGTTCAAGAAGAGAAAAGAGGAGAAAAGAGGAGAGGATCAAGGCGTTCGTCAAAGTTCTTGAGTTCTCTTGCAGATTTTCACTATGGGTTTGATCTCTAAGAGGTATGTAAGCTTCCATAGTGTTGGGTTTGTTTACCCACACGCCAATCATGTTATTTTCAGCGAAACTTTCATTCTTAAAGTTGAAAGATTAGAGTTCTTGATGAGTTCTTGATACGTGTTCTTGAAGTTCATTCTAAATCTTGTTTTGTTGGGGTTTTGATGATTTCTTGAGATTAAAGTGAGTTTTTTTAGGGCTGTATTAAGTATATTAGAGTGTACCAGAAAGACTAGAACTCAGGAACATCAATATGGTTAGGGATCATTAAGGTACGGCCCTTAGCCAGCGTGATTGGCCGATTGGTTAGAAGGTAAGGTGAATAGCGGTCCCGAATTCAAGTTGATTCTATTTCGACTCTTCCTCAGAGAAAGACGATCACCATCCATTTCAAATAGGATTTGTCCCCTGGACACACAAGCAATCCAACCCGTAGGATTTCCTTTTCCTCTTTCAAGCGATTGTGTGATAACTTTTTCTTCTTCTCAATCATTCAAGATATTATGTGAATTAATATATTACTGAATCTAATGAGTTAAACTTAAATTAAAGTAAAAAGAAAAAGTTTTATAGTCTTATAAGTGTTCGCTTTAAAATAGAAAATGGATTCGATACAATTCAACAGAATCTAAGAAATGATCAAAATATAAATGATATGTTAAGTAATCGAATCCAAGTGATTGGGGAAGAAATCGTTCGATTCTAGGCGAATTACGGTGATAAAACAAGCAAATAAATTTGTCAGGTTTTCTGGGTTGGGGCCTAGCGCGACGCGCCAGCTAGTGCGCCCCAAACCCTCTTCTGAAGTTTAGGGGTTGGCTTCTTGTGCCACTTAGTGCGCCAGGGTTGCCTGCCCTATCCAGTTTGTCGTCGATTGCTCTGTTTTAGTTAGTTTAAAGTGCACCTTCATTCCCTTTCGATTCTAACTACTCTAAACTATTTCTAAACACCTAGCAATCATTCATAACATGATCATAAACTTGAATTCATAATTCAAATTCAAGGTAGATTTAAGAGTTAAGTTTTTGAGAATTCTTTCGAACATTCTAATAAAGTCCCTTTGAGTCCTTTTGAGGAGTCTTCTACAACTACTAGTAACTTGTTTCAAGACTCGAGCAAGTGAGTATGAGGATGACAAGAATGTATTCATGAGTCTACTTTGTCATCATGAAATCTTTCATATCATGAACCATAACTCTTGAATTCATAATTCACATTCAAGAGAGAGTTAAGAGAAGAGTTCAAGGAAGCCTTTGAATTCAATTGTGAATCCTTTGAGATCCATCATCGATTTGAGTTAAGTTTTGAGTAAGTAAGTATGAGAATGAGAAGAGTTGCATACATGAGTTCCCTATTGATATTTTGTCCCTTGACTAGAGTCGTTCATTTACATAACATATGCAAGAATTCAAAAAATTGAGTACCTTAGATAGGAGTAGTATCTTCAAGTTCTAAGTCTTGATTATTGAGTTCCTAATCCCCTTTGAGATTATATTTCTAATCATGGGACTATTACATGTTACCCATGAAGTCCTTGAGTTGAATTGTTCATGCCCATAATTCTGCATGAACCCTATAAGTCGAACAGTCTTGGAATAAGAAGTATATTTAAGGCCTTGAGTTGAGTAGTTCGTGCTCATAATTCTGCATGAACCCTCTGAGTAGAGAATTCTTAAAATGAGTAGTATCATTGAAGTTCTTGAGTTCCAAGTATTGTTCTATCTATGGTTAGTGAAAACCTTGCATTGAGTCGTTCACGTCCATAATTCGGCATAAACCATATTTTAAGAAGTCTTTTACAAACGTTTTAACTTTGTTTAAGACTTAAGCTTTGAGTTGAGTAAATTTCATTTCTTCAAAGATTATACGGGAACTAAGTATTCCCAAGAGTTAAAATGTTTTCACATTTGAATAAGAAAGGAAACATCGATTTCCAAGAGAGCCTTTAAGCTAGTTTTTGAGTAATCATCTCAAATCACAGAAAGAGTTTTGTTTTTAAAACATATGAGCTGAGTATATTTTGGGAGTAGTATTGAGCACCGATATCAGGACGCAAGTTCATAATAACTCAAGTCTTCATAAGCCATGTAGTCATCATGGGTAGAAAGGATCATACTTTTTAAATGACTCCTTAGTGCTTTTTAGCATAGACTAGTGAATCAACTTAGTTAAGGAGTTCTATATGACGGCAAAGTATAGGACAGTTCTGGCAGCGTGGGCAAGACGATGTATCATCACTTGGGCTCATAGTGGTGGTTGTCGATTAGAGAAACTCCCACATAGTTATATTTTATTTTTATATACACATTGAGTATTATTGTATTTTTCAATACATTGAGTTTCTATCTACAATTTTACAACTTTCCATATATATTGCATTTTTTACTATTGTTTTATCTTGAGTTGAGTATCATGAGTTGAGTACCTTCGAGTTGAGTATCTTGAGTTGAACTGTGCTTCATTGAGTCGAGTACCTTATTGTTGAGTTAAGCTCCATTTCACTGAGTTGAGAACCTTATTACTAAGTTGAGTATCTTATCCTTCAATACTTCTGAGTTGAGTAAGTTTGAGTATTTTTGGGTATCCTTGAGTATTCCTTGAGTTGAGTAAGTTTGAGAGGAGGTAGTATGTTTCCCTTTTTATTGCGTTTCAAGCTTATGTTATGCTTTAGAATTCCCCTTACATTCTTGTAAATTCCATGCACTGATCCATTTGTCCCTTTCATGATGCAGATTCAGGTATTCGGGATCATTAATAGGAGCTTCGTTGATACCACATGGAGTTCGAGTTAGCTATGGTGAGCCTCTTTGCTTCCGAAGGATTTCATTTACTTTTCAGTCATATCAGTTGTTAGGATGTCGTGGGTCTTGTCCCAATTTCCATCTTTGTCAGTTAGAGGCTTCATAGATAGACAGTAGAGTTTCAGACGTCTGTTCATTTATTTTGTTAATTTTTTAAAGACTAAAGTTGCCTATTTTGGAGTGAGTTGAATATATTATTTTATTCAGAGTTTTCTTTTGAGTTAAAGTTTGTATTTAAGTTTCATAAATTTTATTCAGTTTTTTAGCTTTGTATGCTTGAGTTAGTCTTCCACTTATAGTCAGCTAGGATGAGGGTTCGCTTGGGGACCAACAATGGTTCTCAAGTATCGGCCATGTCCAAGGTGTAGGCTCGGGTCATGACATCCATTATCTCCCCAAAACCAATGCCTCTATGAACATCATTAAAGCCACTAGGAGCAGCACTGATATGTCCATTAAAATCTCCACCAAAGAAAAATCTTATCAAATTTCAATATGTTTCTTATTACCTCATCCAAATCCTTCCAAAAGAGCTTTTTGAACTCTTCATCTAAGCCCACGTGAAGCGCATAAGAACGAATAGTATTCACATTAAGCCTACCAATGACTATCTAAATTGTCATCAACCTATCATCAATCCACCTAACCTCCACCACACATTTCCTATGGTCCCTGTTCTACTAAAATACCTACTCCATTTCTATCCCTCGAGCCTCCTAAGTACCATTATGAGTCGTAGATTTACACTCATTTGAGGACTTTTTAGTTCAATAATTAGTGTTCTCAATGCCTAATTATGTTCTTATCTAATGACTTTTTTTATGTTATGTGGTTATGGAAGCCAATGGACAAGGAAAGGATGAAATCACACAAAGCGAGGCCAAAAATGTTGAATTTAAGTGAAAATCTCTAGCTGAAGATCACCAAAAGAAAAGGCTAAATCACCAAGAAGACCAAATTCGTCGAAGTTGACAGTGTTCGATAAAAAAAGGTCAAGTCAAGTTGGCGAGAAATGAATAAATCAATAATCCGCTAAATGAAAAAAGACGAGTCGAGTCTCACTGCCGAATGTGATGATCTTCAGAATTAAAATGAATGTTTAAAAGGTGAATAAGGTGGTAATCGATGATTCGCCGAATGAGAAAGGCTGACTCAATCGAGTACACCAACTGAGGTTCAAACACCTGAAGTCTGAGACTAAGAAAGGGTGAAATGAAGGACAGGGCGTTGATCCATCGAATGTGTTAGGCAATCCTGACTAATTTCGCTGAACAAGTAACGCATGAAATTTGATCTGATTTTTGAAGAAAATATAAATAGCTAAATAGAGAGAATGAGAGAGAGAGAGAGAGAGAGAGAGAGAGAGAGAGAGAGAGAGAGAATGTACTTTTTACCCATTCTAACTTTTTCATATTAAAATTAGGCTTTTTCTCTACTTCTCTTAATTTTCAGGTTTTTGATAACATTGTAATTAGGGGTGTTTGTGGTTCAGTTTGGATTGGTTATTGGTTAAAACCAAAACCAAACCAATCTAGTCAATTTTTTTAAATTTTGAAAACCAAATCAAACCAAATGAAAAAAATAATCATTGGTTTCATTATTCTGGATTTGGTTCGATTTGGTTTAGTTTTTCTGGTTTATTTGGTTTGAAAGTAATAAATTCTTTTAGGAAATATGTATCTCGATAGACACAAAAACCTAATACATGAACAATCCATAGGGAAGCTACTATCGGTTCAATTAAGCGATTAAAGCAATACTAGAGTTATTATTAGACGAATAAAATGATTCAATTAAGAGAAAGTATGACTATCTTATGTGAGGTAGGGTAGGTAAAGACTAAAGTAATGAATTTTGATGGACTTGGACTTCGGATTGTAATTGTTTTGCCTAAAATTTAAGTGATGGGCTTGAGAAAATGGTAAAGTTAAAGACTTACGTCAATTAAAGTTTAACAAAATTATATTTTATTTATGAATTATATATAAATAATTATAAAATTTACATATATAATTTATCGATTTGGTTTGGTTATTTTTGCAGTTGTTTATAGTAAAATTAAAACCAAACCAAATAGTATCGGTCTTCAAAATTCAAAACCAAACCTAACCAAAACAAATATAAGTTTTTTAATCGGTTTGGTTCAGATTGCGGTTTGATTTGGTTTTTTAACCATAACCATGAACAACCCTACTTGTAATTGACATTTTGAGAGTTGAATTTGAAGTGGATCTTAAAGATTTCTGCTTATTATCAACACATTATTGGATAAAAACATCATGGGTATAATTTATTTTCTTTGTATGATGTGTGGCTAAAATCCCAAAGTCTAGGAGTGTGATTATGAGGTTAGGTGTTGATGTATTTTAGTGAGTTTGGTGTGTTGCTCTGTTTTATTGTTGTAGATTCGTGGATTTAATCTATTTATAATGAAATTAATTTGATGGGCTAAGGTGTCCAACTTAACCCTAGGCTAGATGTTCGATTGATGCACAAAAGGGATTAATAGAAGTTGTTAAATGGCTTGATGCTTGCAATTTAGGGTTGATTTCTATAGTTTACTTAAGAGAGTAATTGTCTACTAATCTTGATTGCTAAATCTGCTCGAAAGATGGATTTCAGTAAAGTAGTGGGTTGATTTGTGATTTGCATAAATGAGATCGTAAGGAGGCTTTATGCTATGATACTTTGAGATTGAAAGATGAGTAGTGTCATTAAACATTTCCCAGCTTATCCATATTTGTTTAGTATCTTTTGAGAACGCACATTGACCCCTATTTGTCATCAATGCCAACCCCTACATCCCAAGATTGTCTCTTACTTGCATAATCCATGTTCCTAGTTTAACGGTGATAAATTGATATCTAAATCCTTTCATTAAATTTGATGGAATAATCCACCCTTTTCTTCTAATTGCTACAAAGAATTGGTTGTTTTCCTAATTTTCTAGTTGAACTCATTGCACTATATAACTCCATGTGGGATTCAACCCCAACTCTTTGTTGGGTTTTATTGTAACGATCGCTTATTCTCTTACTTATTTTGAGCATAGTAAAAAATGACACTGTTGCATGGGAGTGATGGCTAATAATTCAAGTTGTGAAGTTAGTTTGTGAACTCATTTATTCGTAGTAGATTACTTATTTGGTATTTTTGTTGTGTTCATTTGCAGGTGGAAACATGAGTCGAGATGGAATTGACGATGCTAGTCACTATGGACAAAATAATAATGTCAGAGATATGAATGACAAGAATCCCAATGTTATCAAGAGAATTGAGGCAATTCAGTTGCCTCTTTATTTAATGTAACTAAACCAATATTGTTGCTGATCAAAATGAGAGGACTTTTTGGAGGTCTTGATCATGAAGACCCCATGATCATCTTCGAAATTTTGTGAATGTGTGTGAGACTTTCACTGTTCAAGGCATTTCACAATTATCAATGTGGTTGAGGCTGTTCCTTTTTTTCCTTGATGAAAGCAGCAAGAAAGTGGTTGATCGAGCTACCGCCAAATTTCATCACTTCATGGGATGAATTGACCAAGGCATTTCTTGAAAGGTGGGGGGGGGGGCC
>JAJOOR010012953.1:0-23479 GCA_036250505.1 Solanum acaule
CCCCCCCCCCCCCCCCCCCCCCCCCCCCCCCCCCCCCCCCCCCCCCCCCCGACAAAGGGGTTCGAACCCTCAACATCTGTGTGGTGGTCTCAACCTTTTACCTATCACACCAATAAGGATTATGGTTCATGGGAATATATGATTAATTTGTATACATATATACATACATACAAATATACAAAGTTTTAATCGAGGCATTGGGCGTCATGGTACCCCCACCGATACACATAGATCCGCCCCTCTGTAGGGGTGTGAAGAAGAAAGATGTGTGTGTAGGGGTATGGAGTGTAAAGAGGATTTTTTTTTTTTTTTTTTTTTATTAACTTAAATTTTAATGCGCATTTTTTAAAATTTTTTTTATCACATCAGTTTTAGGGGGTAAATAAATTCACTTTTAGATAGTAAAAGTGTGTAATATATCTCTATGATAATTTAAGCGTGTAATTAACTTTCTGGGACAAGCTCAAGGGAAAATTTATGCATTTACTCTATAAAAATGATCATATAGTTAGAAGAATATTTATAAATGAATCATAAAATTGATATTCATTTATTTGCGAGAGAGAAAGAAATCGATCTCTACCCTTTCTTTTAGCAGAGAAAATCCAAAGAAAAAGCCTAAAAAACAACAAGGATTGTAAGTATCTTTTTCATCTTTAACCAAATATCTTAAGTTGAAGTCTTAACGATAAAGTCATCTTATTGTAGAAATTGAAATTTTGTGGGACTCTACAAGATATGTTCAATTCGAGTTGAGACTCTACAAATTGTATTCAACTCAAATTAGGATTCTTGGAGGTTACTCAATCCTAAAGACTACAAAATCAAATCTTTCGCTTATGAGCATTCTGGTGTCCTCCAAGAGCTTGAGAAGTGCAAAACTTGCGAGAACAGTTCCTGGGCATTGATTTCTTCCTGTATAGCATCTCTCCAGCAAGAATGATTGGAGGCTTCAGCAAATAATTCAGGTTCATGAGAAGATTGAACTGAGATGAGGTAAGCTCGATCTTTTGTTTTGGGGAAAACGATTCATAAGCCTTCAACAGGATAAGAAACTTGAGAGGATCGACGAAGCTGAGAGCGGGATCCAGAATTTTAGGAAGCGACGGTCACACTTTGGCCAAGTATCCTACAAAGAGACTCCCGAGAGCCAAAAGTATTAAAGGAATGGCCGGACTAGCTTCACTAAGACTCATTCGATCTTCTATAGCGACTTTCGGACCATTCCATTCATTGTCTTCTTCTCAACGATCCCCTTTTCCATATATATCCTAAGAACTAAAATAATTTTCGTACCAGAATAAAATCAAATCTTTTTCCATATATCCTAATAACTTAAATAACATTTGTATTTTCTTTCTTATATTTTCCCATATATATCCTAATTTTTTTAAAACTAGTACATGCATATCAAAAAGATACGTCTCATATTCAAAAACTAGAAATCAAACAGTCAATATCCTTTTGTTACCCTACAATTTTTCCCCCTATAAATACCAAGCCAAAAATCCCATTTTAAATCACCAAAACCAAGTCCCAAATAAAATTAAAAAAACATACTCCCTCCGTTTCAAAAAGAATGTCTTAGTTTGACTTGGAACGAAGTTTAAGAAAAGAAAGAAGACTTTTAAATCTTGTGATTCAAAATTAAAGTTATGTCAAATGTACCAAAATGCCCTTTAATCTTATGGCCTTAAACATGCCATGTGGAAAGTTGAAGTTAAAGTGTTGCCAAAAAAAGAAAGGGGTCATTATTTTTGAAACAGACTAAAAAGGAAATGAGGCCATTCTTTTTTAAACGGAGGGAGTACTATTTTTCCTCTTCCTTTTTATCTTTTTTCCCAAATTTGTTCCAAATGTCTGGAAAAAACAATGAAGTACACTATTGTGGCTTAGCAATTTTTGAAACACCAAAAAGTTACAATTCTGGTGAAATACAAAAGGGTACTAAGACAAGTTACAAAGATTATGGTGGCGATTCATCTAGCAGGGTCACGGAGACTTATAAGTCTGGTGAATTTGTGGATAGGCGTAGTGGACGTGAAGGTTATAGAGAGGAAGCCAATTATAAATCGACTTACAAAGTGAATGACAAAGCTAATGGTGTTACTACTGAGTATGAAACTAGTGTTAAGTGTAAGAAGACTACTACTTATGATCAGTGGCGGAGCCACCTTACAATGAGGGGGGTCATCCGACCCCCCTTCGGCGAAAAATTATATGATTTATACATGGTTAAAATAATTTTTTAGGTATATATAGTAGATGTCGACCCCCCTTCGGCTACTTCGTGTGTCTATATTTTTAGATTTTGAACCCCCTTACTGAAAATTCTGGCTCCGCCACTGCTTATGATAATAAGTCCAAGAATTATAATAGGGTTAATTATTATTAGTGATAACTGGATCAACTTGTGCGTACCTCAATTAGTAGACTATGAATTGTGCTAGTAGTGGTTTATTTTTATTGTTTTAAGGATGTTATTGTTGGGGTGAATGCTTTTATGTTTGTGTTGGTTCTAAGTTGTTGGAGTAATGATTTGGTATTTTTACGAATTTATTTATGTACTTTGATTTCACTATGGGTTTAATTTTATGATGGTAGGATATATATGTCATCAAAGAAAATAAAATTGTCTCTTGAAGAAAGAGTTTGAAATAATCCTTTAAATATATCGTTATACGATTTTGGTCATTTAAATTTATGATCAAGTATAAAATTAGTGTCAAGTGCAAGAAGACTACTACTTATGATAATAGCCCTAATAAATCCAACAACTACAATTATGATGTTTGAATTTATTTATGCGCATCTCGAATAATATTTATCGTTGGGTGTTTTTTGCTTGTTGCATTTAAGGATGTTATTGTTGGGCGTATGTTTTTATGTTTATGGTTATGTTGGTAATTCTTGGAGTGACTTTTGGATTTCATCAATTTGTTTAGGTACTTTGTTACATGTTAAATTGTTGGGAGAGTTTTCTCCAAAAAAAAATCTTGCGATGCGTAAATTCAAATTAGTTGATATCTAATGAGAATATTGGATATTAGATATATATCGGATGAAAATAAAAAAAATTACATAAAATATATATCTTCTTTAATTACATACATTCGCCCAATAAATTGTAAAATTTCAAAAAAAAATCTACTTTGGGTTAATTAAAACTTATCCAATAATCAAGGTGACGTGACACCTTTTTATAACCAATAACATTGCTAATTAATGCATGCATGTCATTGACACGTGTGTATATGAATGTGACTTGTGTTGTGAGTGTGAGTAAGTCATTTTGGAATGGATAAAAGAATCCTGATCAGGTGGAACTATTTTGTTTTGTTTTTTTTTAATTATAATTTTTTTATTAAATATGTCTTAAAAAAGAAAAAAATCAATAAATGTAATTTTCCAAAAAAAAGGAATTATATTTTGTTACAATGTGAACAAAAGAAGTTAGAGGAAAAGTCACACTACTTGCTACACTCCAAATAATGCATTTATTTGTTCTAATCTCAACTCTTATCAAGTTCAGCAGCCTCTGAGTCTCATAATTTCGAAAAAAAATTGTACATTAATTAATTTAAATTAAAGTAGAATAAAAAAATATTCTTTTATTTTTTTTTGAAAATACCCTTACTTAAGCTTCCAAACTCTCTCTTATATAATAATAATAAAATGATAATACCAATTTGGTTTCTATCAATTTCGAAATTAAATAATACCATTTATAAATAATAAATAATGATTCAAATAGTTGTTATTTTAAAATATTAAAATAAAATTAATTAATAATTTCAGCCTAACCTTTTATTCAATAAAAATAAATAACAAAAATTAATTACTATGATGAAAAAAAAGAAATATTATTGAATTGAGATGAATGGATAATGATAAGCTAGTTAAATTACCCTTTTAATTAATGTCTTTTAAAAGTTTGAGTGGAAAAAAAATGTGACATGTAAAACAAATCAGAGGATAAATATTCACTTCATTTAATATATTTTTTTTAAAAGGAATTGTAAAATGTATCTGGACAAGTAAAGTGAACAGAGGGAGAGGAAAAATCTGTAATCTCAAAAAAGAATAAAAATAAACATGACATTACGCCTTTCTCTTTGATATTTTTTTTATTACATTAGTTGTTGATTGTAATACTGCCCCAACTTTTTTTTTAAGTTGTCATCAATTTGACTAATTTTTAAAGTTAAATTAGATTACATTAATTTAAATATTCTAAACTAAAAATTTAAATATTCAAAAACTATACGAAAAGTACTATAAATTGCAATTTTTTACATGTCAATATGATAAAAAAATGTATCATAAAATATTAATCAAAGTTCTTATCATTTTACTCTAAAAAAGGAAATCATACCAACTAAAAAAACATAGAGAGAATACTAATTTACAAATTGGAGATTGAATTTTTTTTTTTACTAAAGCATGATAATTAAAATAAGTCAAAGAAAATATATTAGGGTCATGAATATTAATATCCTTATTTTGTGCTAATTTTTAATTTATACCAAAGTAAAAATAAAATAAAATTGATGAACATAAATATATTTTTTATAATCACATGTTTCTCAAGTTATCCATAATATGATTTCAATTTCTAAAAAAATTAGAAACTCTTCCATGATTTCAGTTTCTGAAAAACTTATATCGAGTTTCTAGAAAACAAAAATTAAATCACCACAAAAGGGTAATTAGTGCAATTTTCAACAAGTTTACAACTATAAATAGGTCCAAAACAAAGTCCATTATCATTAATTCATCTTTTTACTTCTCCTCTGACTCAGTTGATTACTCAATTCCCAAGAAGAAAAAAGACAAGCATCAATCTAACTTGGTACTTCTTTTTTATTTTTAAGCTTTTTGATAAGTTTTTATATATACATTGTGTTTTTTTCTTCTTTTTATTTGTCTAAGAAAATGATGATTTTTTTTACATACAAATGTTTGTTAGATTCACTCTGTGTATAATTAATGGGGTTAATGTGTTCTTTGAACATTTGTGCAATTTTTTATTTTTTTTCAACAATCACTCAAGAAAAAAAAAGTTGGCATTTGATGATTGTAGGCATCTCTACATGTTTGAGTTTTCATTTTTTGTGATTAGGATTTTTTTATAATTGTATATGCTAAGGATGTTCACTATTAAAAAAATAATTTAGTAAATTCGCAAGGTCATGGTTGAGTGGTTGGAAGGTGAGATTTGGAATCGAATTTAGTCTCCATCTGCTACTCGGTCATGTGATTATTGGATGAGGTTTATTTAGTGCAATTTACATCTTCTGTGTGGTTTGCGAGCTATTATACAATGAACAAGTTACCACAAAATGCTTATCCGAAGGATAGAGGTTGTGGATTTTTATTTTTATTTTTAAAAAACAATAAAAATCAACCTCCAAAAAAAATGATCTCCGATAAGATTAATTTTTTTTAAAAAAATCGATCTTTTGGGGGTTAATTTTTTTAGTGCTAATAATTGAGAAAGTATAAATCAATCTCTGGAGGTCCTTTTTTTTGGGTAAAATATCGACCCCGAGAGGTTGATTTTTAATTGTAATTTTTTTACGATATACCAACCTATGGATATTGTTTACAAAAAAATATTTTTAAAGAAACCGACTTCTTAAGGTTGGGTTTTTCGTGAAAAAAATACTCAGTGCAGTTCACAAAAAAGTTTTGGTGACACAATAATTCTTATTGTACTATCGAATGCGAGCTTCTATTTCATCTACTCTACTCTAATACGATGTGTGACATCATTATCACACTCTTCGTTTTCTTGAATTATTGACCCAAGATACTTGAGACTTCCTTTCTTGGAGATGAATTGTGTATCAATCCTTACCTCCACATCTGCCACATGGGTTTCATCGTTAACTTGCACTACAAATACTATGTATTAGTCCTTCTCAATTCACACCCTTTAGACTTCAGGGTCCGTCTACAAACCTAGACAGACATCTAGCATTTCATGAACACTATCACATGCCTCATCGATTAAAACTATGTCATCTGCAAATACAAATAACATACATCAAGAGACCTCCGCTTAGATATGTTGCGTCAGTCCATCCATCACCAACACCAATAAAAATAGGCTAAGAGTTGATCTCTGGTGCAATCCCATCATAGTCTCCTCTCACCATCTTCGTTAACGTCTTGGATCTCTTATATGCTCAATCACACTAAATTAAGCTACAGATACACCTCTAGCCTTCAAACATTTCAATAGAACCCTCTAGAGACTCTGTTATATTCCTTTTCTAGGTCAATGCACAACATATATATGTCCCTCTTCCTCTAACTATAATACTTCATCGATCTCCTTACGAGATGAAAAACTTCTGCCAAAATGAATTTGAAGAGTATAAATAAAACAAAATTAAAGTCTTAACTAAATTAATAAGCACTAATGGTATAATAGTAGGAATGTATCTTACCAATGGTACAATTTATGATTGTATGAATTAAAATCGATCTTTGGAGCCAGAGGTCAATATTTCAAAAAAAATTAACTTTTCTTTTAAAAAAAATTGATATTTGAAGGGCGATTTCTGATATCAACTAAGTATAATATCGACCTCAACTTTAAAAAACTGATTTTGTTCAATATTACCCAAAAATCGACCTTTGAATATCGGTTTGGGAGGTTAATTTCGACTTTTTAAAATAATTATCCAACATTATCTTCCTCAAAAAATGAATAGATGTTAAGTCAAAATAGAAAGACGAAAATGTTCATAAAAAATTGAAGGACCATTTTACCTTTTACTTAAATAATATTTCTATAATATTATGTTACTTAAAAGTAAACTTGCCTTCCAAAAAAATAAAAAAAAAATATATTACCATGAAATACTTCATTTTTCTCAATACAAGTTTTATTTTTCTCTCCATAAAACTCAACATGAGCTTGCATGCTCCCCCCACCCCACCCCCTCAAAAAAATAAAATCATATACTACACACGTTATTATAAAAAAATTATACAATATATTGGGTGAATTTTATATTCATTTAATACAGTAAGGATCTTATATTTATTTTAAATTGTAATTATTTTTTTTTGGAGATGTATACAGAAAACGACTTTATATTATATAGTAATTTAACAAAATGTAAAGTCATTACTCATAAAAATTGACCCTTTTAGCCACCACCAAACCTTATTTAACTTGAAACAAAATTTTTAGGACAATCTAATCATGACAAGAGTCGACTAGCAATTATTATATTTCATGGTCAAGAATATAATACTCTTTGTAGTAATTAACAATCAAAATATACATGCTAAAAGTTAGTCGACAAAATCTTAAGAAAAAAAAAACTGAAATTAGCTATGAACTTCATCGTCAAATTGTCACTAAATAACGTGTAGGTAACATAATTTTGTGATAATTTAGAGGTGAATTGTATTTTATCTAGATACAGAATTTGTCCTTCGCTAATTCCTGTTGTTTTTTTTTTTTTGGTAGTGAATGGATATTGAAGGAAGGAAAGAAGACCTTGAGTGTCCCAATTTAGGAATTGAGAGAAAATATGATGAGATTTTTGTACAAGTGAAGAAGTTATTGGTATTGGCAGGGCCTTTGATGTTAGTTAATATTTTGTTATATTCCTTACAAGTGATCTCTGTTATGTTTGTTGGTCATCAAGGAGAGTTAGCTCTTTCTGGTGCTTCAATGGCTACTTCCTTTGCCTTTGTGACCGGCTTCGGCTTGTTGGTTAGTCTTACTTTAACTACTTCTTTTTTTAGCGAGATATTGTTATAGAGAATATACAGTATAACATAAATATGAAAGTTGGATTCAAAGAAAATTTCGTTGTTATAGTGAATGTTGTTATAAAGAGGTCTGACTGTATATGGAAGATAGTTTTTGGATGTATTTCGGGTACAATTGAACATCTTTATAATGGTGTTGTTTGTATGGAAATTTTGTGGTTGCTATAGTGAGACATTGTTATATTAAACACATAATATAAATAAATATCTGAAAATCTACGCGTAACATATGTATATAGAAACTAGTTTCTAACTTTTTTATGTACGTGCTTTTGATCAGATGGGAATGGGAAGTGCATTGGAAACACTGTGTGGTCAATCATATGGTGCAAATCAATATCATATGCTTGGTATTCATATGCAAAGGGCAATGTTTGTTAATCTTTTGGTTAGCATACCACTTGCTTGTATTTGGGCTAATGCAGGACGTATTCTTGTAATCTTGAGACAAGATCCGGAAATAGCAGCTGAAGCAGGAATTTATGCACGCTTCATGATACCGAGCATATTTGCCTATGGACTACTTGAATGCCAGATTAGGTTTCTACAAGCTCAAAACAATGTTGTCCCTATGATGCTTACTGCAGGAGGCACCGCGTTGCTGCATGTTTTTGGTTGTTGGATTCTTGTGCTCAAATCTGGCCTTGGAAGCAGAGGAGCTGCTCTGGCTAATGCTACATCTTACTGGATTAATGTGTTCTCGTTAGTTGCGTATATTAAGATATCACCTTCCTTCAAAAGTACTTGGATCGGATTCTCAACTGAAGCATTTTCTGATATCCCAAGATATCTTAGACTAGCAATTCCCTCTGCTCTCATGATATGGTATTCCTCAACTGCTTTCCTATAATCTAATCATTGTGTTGCTCGGACTCTCCAAAAAAATGTTGTCACACCCGTGTCAGATACTCCAATAATGCATTATTGGAGGATCTGACAACATTTCTGAAGAGTCAGAGCAACATAGTACAAATAATGTCTATTTGACTCTTTTCATTTTTTTGAAACTCAGCTTGGAGATATGGTCGTTTGAAATGATGGTTCTGTTGTCTGGCTTTCTTCCTAATCCGAAACTAGAAACCTCAGTTCTTTCCATCAGGTTAGTTAGTTTTTCAACACATTGATTTCACTTGCAAACATCATGTTTGATGTTCATATTATATTTTGATCGCCTGGCCTAACGCGTTTACTTAATTTTCCAGTCTTAATACATCTGCTATGGTACATATGTTGCCTCAAGGACTAGGTGGAGCTACAAGTGTAAGAGTTTCCAATGAATTGGGAGCTGGACGACCAAAAATAGCTCATCTTGTAGCACGTACTGCAACAATCTTAGCTACTACAGAAGGCATTCTAGTAGCTATTGTCATGGTTTCGATCCGTAAAGTCTGGGGCCATTGCTATAGCAATGAAGAAGAAATAGTGAAATATGTTGGGAAAATGTGTTTCTTTTTAGCAGGATCTCACTTCTTAGATGCACATCAATCTATATTTTCAGGTTTGTCTAAATTGTGTATATGAGACAAATATTACTTTTTATACATATATAATAAATCTTGAATACTCTTATCGAAATTTGTCGCTTTGTCATTGACCTTATAAAAAATATTTCAGGTATTGCTAGAGGGTGTGGGTGGCAAAAGATAGGTGCATATGTCAATTTGGGAGCCTTTTATCTGTGGGGAATACCAATTGGTATTGTGTTAGCTTTTGTCTACCATGTTGGAGGAAAGGTACTATTTCTTCACACATTTCATTTTCATTGCATTACATTCTCGAGTTTAAGTTATATGCACTGACAGATCGTGTTAAGTTTTCTTACGTTATCAAATGTATTGTGACCGGTTATAGAAGATTGTTTTCCCCTTTTTTGAGGCTACCAATTAATATAACGTTCATATAGAGAATCATGTGTTGTTACTTTTTAAGCGACTTAATGATGTGAATCTATTTTACAATGTCAATGCGTAGAACTTATACTCTTTATTCTATGTGAATTGAATTATGTGGCAAATAAATTGATGTATACATACTTGTCTAATTGTGCAAAAGGGACTTTGGTTGGGAATCATTCTGGCCATTTCTGCTCAAGCTGTGATTTACTCTGTTGTTATTTTGAGAACAAATTGGGATGAACAGGTTAGTTTTTTGCTCCTTTTTAAGGCTTTATTCAATTTCAACAACCTATGTTGATCGGATTCTTCAAAAATGCCACCAGGTGCGTGTCAGATCTTCTAAAAGTAGTGCATTTTTAAGGATCTAACACGAGTGTGGCAATACTTTTTGAAGAGTCTGAGCAACATAGCCAACTTGCAAGAACTAGTCTCATGTGTTGCTCGGACTCATAAAAAATGCTACAGGGTACATGTTGTATCCTCCAAAGTAGTGCCTTTTTTGAGGATTCAACACGGATACACCAACATTTTTGGAGAGTCCGAGCAACGCTAGCTCAAGATCAAGGATTCATTGTAGATAATGCAAATTTGTTGTGTTTTGTAGGCAAAGAAAGCAGCAGTTAGGGTGACTCAAGAATCAACATAGAATAAAATGGTAGATGAGATTGACATCAAGCATAAAGCAGATCAATTTCATGCTCCATCCAAATCAATGTTGCTTAAGACTCTCCAAAAATATAGCAACACTCGTGCCGGATCATCCAAAAAAGTTTGAGGAAGGATTGATTTTGTGTTTGTTCTTTACCAAACTAAATATTCCTTCCGTTTCATTTTATGTAGCAGTGTTTAATTGGACATGGACTTCAAGAGAGTAAGAAAAAGGCGAACTTCGCCACATATTAAAGAAAGCTTTAGAAATCGTTGTTTTAAACATGTCACTCCATTTCTATATGTTGGTTTAGTTCAATTTTGTTATTTAACCAACTTTCCTGCTAATTGTATCCTTCAACTAACTCACTAACAAGGCCAACTAATCAGCTAACTAATTATGCTAACTCAGGTACTAACTATAATATTTTGATATGAGTATGTACGTATTCCCCAAATAATCATGAAAATTAAGTTAACATGATATAACGTATTCGCCACTTACATAATACAACTTCATTATATTCACTTTAAAATCCATGTAACGTAGTATCAGCCAACTTATGATGTATGTTGTCACGATCCGAGCCTACACCCTGGACGTGGCCGGCACTTGAGAACCATTACTGGTCCCCAAGCGAACCCTTATCCTGGCTGATTACAAGTGAAAGACTAACTCAAGCATACATAAGCATCAAATTGAAAGAAACATTTAAAAAGAGTTTACTAAATCTCAAAACTTCGCTGGATATACTGAGTATGAAACATAAGTTTTAAAGAAAACCTATGAACTGAAAGACTTTCCAAAACTGTCTATCTATGAAGCCTCTACTATATATAGACGAGTGTCGGGACAAGATTCACGACTACTCAAAATGCTACTAATATTAACAACTCATAAAATTTGAGTTCTCCGAAAGCAAGGAGACCTCACTCGAAAGCTGATGAGCGGATGAAGTGATCTCAACAGACTCTTGTTGATGATCCTAAAAACCTGTATTTGCATCATTAAAAGATGCAGGTCGAATGACATCAGTATTGAATATACGGGTATGTAATATAGTTGAATAACAAATAACTACATGAAAGAACTGCAATAGATATAGATATATACTCAACTAAATGTAAAGAAATAAAGAAGTGAAATCATTAAAACCTGACAAAAATACTTACTCATCTCTGAACTCAACATATTAAGTGATATAATAAAATACACTTTTAACTCTATTTGAGAGATTCTCTAACCGAAAACCATCACTATGAGTTACATGATGATACAACGTCTCACCCACGCTGTCAGAACTATCATATATCATGCCAGGATATAGGACACTTCAACTAAGTGGATCCACTAAGCAATAATGATTCATCTAAAAAGTATGATCGTGTACCCATGTTGGCAAGACATGGTTTATGAGGATTTTGAGTTGTCTGAACTCATGTTCATATCGGTGATCAATACTACTCCCAATAATATGTATATACTCATGCTTAAATATATAAAGCATACTCTTTCTCTGGTTTGAGATAATTACTCAAGTTATCCTCTTAAAAGAGGTAACTGCACTGAAATAACTCTAAACTCGTTGCTCATTAGAAAACAAGGCTTCTCTTTGCTCAATGTAAGAACACACTCTCTTTTCATGTAAAAATGAAAAATTTAGGAAATTCTTAGTTCCCTTGTACTCTTGCTCAAATCTTGGTTAAAACTCTTTCTCAAACTCCTCTTTACTTTCTCAAAAACTCAGTATAAAATAAAAATGTTGGCTTTAAAAGATTCTCAAATTTATAACTCAAAATAGGGTCCATGCTGAAATATAGACATGGACAACTCAACTCAAGGATCTGAATAACAATATAGAAAAACTCAATACTCAGAACTCAAGAACTCAGAACTCAACGATACTACTCATCTCATGAATACTCAATTAATAGGGTTCATGATGAAATATAGACATGAACGAATCAACTCAAGAATCTTAATGCATAACATATCGCTATTCAATAATTATGAATAGAATTTCAAAAAGAATAAGAAACTCAAGAACTCAAATCTCATCTCAAGAATACTCAAATCTAGGGATAGAATCCTTTTACTGATTTGAAAGTAGATGTAGGGCATGATGACAAACTAGTCCAACACTATGATAGTCTTACATACCTTGAAGAACAAGGTTCTTGAAGAACAAGGTTCTTGAAGAACAACTTGATTAGAAGTCTTGAAACCCTAGCTTGAAGGAGAACAATCAAGAAAACCTTTCTTGAGATTCTTGAATTAGCTTCTTCAAAACCCTATGGTCAAGAATTGAGATTTCTATTATTCATTCGTAATTGTATGAAGGAATTTGAGTTGGAAAGAATGAAATTCTTGGAGAACGACTTACCTTGAAAAAGAATCTTGAAAAAGATTGAAAGAATTTTGATTTTTCCTTTGGATTTTGCCTTAGGGTTTGACAGAGAAGATAATGGGGGATTAAGAGATGAAAATCTAATTGGTTTGAGCCTTTAATTAGTCAAGAAATTTGTTTAGGGTTTTCTTAGGGTAAAAAGACAAAAATGACCCTTTTTAATGTTTTCCCGTCGGCTAATTCGCCACTGCACTGTATCATGTTACTAAAATGGTCATAACGTTTTACTCAAAATTCGGATTGACGCGAAACTAATGGCGTTGGAAAGAAGATTCAAACACCTTTATTTGATAGGTTATAAGTCATGTAACTCTTTATATTCTAAGATAAATGGTCATTTGAAGTTGACCCAAGTAGTATCTTACATCAAAACTTAATCGCTAAGGAAACTTTCAACTCAACTTTGTGCTAGGAGATTCTAGTGACCTTAATTGATATCCAAAATCATTCTCACCCAAAAGAATTGACCTTTACACATATGGGCAATTTAAGAATCACCCGGTACAATCTTATTCACAAATGAAGAATGGTTCGGGTCTTAACTTAAAAAATTTCGGGGTGTTACATATGTATTCCCACATATCTTCATAATTCGTTATTGGCTTACTTTTTTCTACTAGAGACAATTTTTTTCAGTAATCATATGATGCTATTTGCATATAATATTTTTTGCACTATACATGCTTAAAATTGTCCTTGGCAATAAATTAAAGGTGTTGCTTTGGAGCATGGGGTGACTCAAATAAAATTGATGGCCCAAAGTTTAAACTATATTCAATAAAACTAGGTTTTGTGTGTGTGACACGTGCATCTCATGCGTCATATGTGCATCTTGTGCGTGATACGTGCATCTCATGTGTCATATATTCATCTCGTGCATCCCATGTCAATTAGTAAGAAAATTCTAAAAATTGCATACATATTGTTAAAACATGTGTGTGAGGTATAAAACAAAAACAAATTCTAAAAACCACATATTAACAATTAAAACTTTTATCCTTAATTTCTTTGAGTCAACTTTACAAAATGGATACTCAACAAAGAAGAGACAATATTGAGTTTTTTTTTTTTTGCAGTAGTAAAGAAGTTGTTGGCATTGGCAATGCCACTAATGCTAGTAAATCTACTGTTATTTTTCTTGCAAGTGATCTCAATTATGTTTATTGGTCATCGTAGAGAGCTAGCTCTTTCTGGTGCTTCCTTGGCTACTTTCTTCGCCATTATACGATTCTTTGACCTATGTGATTGATAGTCATGTTGTTTTATCAATTGGGAATGGAAAGCACACCGGAGACACTTTGTGGTCAAACATATGGTGCTACACATCATCACATGCTTGGCATACTATACATATGCAAAGAGGGATGTTTGTTAGTCTTTCGGTCAGCATTCATATTGCCTGTATTTGGGCTCATGCAAGAAGTATTCTTGTTAATTTGAGACAAGATCCGAAAATAGCAGTTGAAACAAGAGTTTATGCATGGTTCATGATACCGAGCATCTTTGCATATGGGTTGTTAAAACGTCATATTAAGTTCTTACAAGCTCAAAACAATGTCAAGTCCATGATGTTTATGACATGAATCAATTTGTTGTTGCATGTTTTGAGCTGATGGATTCTCATCCTCAAAACCAACTTGGAAGTAAAGGTGTTGTTTGGCTAATGCTACGTCATACTGGATTAACCTGTTCTTGCTAGCTGCTTATACTAGAATATCGCCTTCTAGCGGAGGTACTTAAACCGGATTTTCAAGAGAAGAATATTTGGATATCCCCAGGATATCTTAGACTAGCAATTCCTTCAACTCTAATGAGTTGGAATTCCTCTGTTGCTTTTTAATAAATGGGTAATGCATTATATTATATTTCAATTTGACTCTTTCCATCTTTAGAAACAACTTGGAAATATGGTCATTTGAGTTGGTGGTTCTTTCAAATCCAAAACTTGAAACCTCAGTTCTATCAATCAGGTTCATCCGTTCTGTCACACATTACCCTCTCATGTTAATATCATATTTCACTCGGCCTAATGTTATTTTTTCTATATTTACATCCTTAATACATCAGTTGTGTTCCATATGTTGTCCAAAGGACAAGGTGGGGCTAAAATTGTTAGAGTGTCGAAAGAACCAGGAGCTAGACAACCACAATTAACCAGTCTTGCAACACGTACTACAACACTCTTCGCTATCGGAGAAGGCACTCTAATAGTTGTACTCATGATCTTGATTTGTAAAGTATGAGGTCGTTGCTACATCAATGAAGCAACTGTAGTGAGATATGTAGCAAAATGCTATTTGTTTATTTATGTCTTCTCAAGATCAAGGAATATATATTATATACAAGTCTGTTGTGTGTTATGTAGGCAATGCTAGCAACACAAAGAATATCTTCATAATAGGGCCTCTTTAATGAAGTGCAACTCTATGATCGCGAAGACTAGGCCCAAATTGCATGATTAGACATTGGTCACGCTAATGTACTTGAATGTTAATTTATTCATGGAGTTCTTGCTGAGTTGAGAAATCCCATTGCCATCCTAATCAAGTGCATTCTGCATTTCCTTCTATGTTAGCTAACTCTGGAGCCACCCTATCAGCTGCCTTATTTGCCTACAAAACTCAAAAAAAGACCTGCATTATTACTGTGTTGAGACATAATATAATTAAGTAACTAAAAGTGATCGTTCTTCCATTTCAACTTTTAGATGAGTTGCTAACACAATTCAAGAATATAGCCGAGTTAAACATGAATTTACCTCTTTTTCCCAATTTGTCTGCAGAGTAACTACAAAAAGAAGTAGTGCTTGTGCAAAAAGGGCAAGAGTGATACCCAACCATAGTCCCTGAAAATCATATCATCGTAAGATTTTTTCCATAGTTCCGAAGATGGAAATGCTAAGTAAATGAGAAGCTAGAAAGAGTACGTACGTACCTTTCCACCTATATGGTAGACAAAAGCTAATATAACACCAGCAGGTATTCCGAAAAGGTAATAAGCTCCCAAGTTGACTACAGCCCCGATCTTTTGCCATCCACACCCTCGCGCAGTACCTGTATTTTGATAGGTGATAAGGTCATCTAGTCATTTAACTCTAGTGGCAAATTCAACCATAGGGGTTTGCGGATTCAGAAGAACTCGGTGTTTCAGGGTCGAACCATATATGTAAGTGTGTGAAAAACAAATATAGAATGGGTTCTTGAGTTCAAAAGTGTTGTCAAGTGTGTGTCAGATCCTTCATAAGTAGTACATTTTTTGAGTATACGACACGGGTGTGACAACATTTTTGAACGAAACACAGCAACAGGAAACTCGTATTGTAAAATATTGGCCGAACCTGAAAGTACAGATTGAATACCATCTAAGAAGTGGGATCCTGCTAGCAAGACTAGCATTTCTGCTACATATCCGACTACTTCTTCCTCGGTGCTATAACAGTAGCCCCACAGTTTACGAACCGAAATCAACACAATTGCTGCAACAACCCCTTCTGTAGCCACCAATAATACTGCAGTACTAGCTGCTAAACGAGCTGCTTGAGGTCGTCCCGCACCTAGTTCATTTGAAACTCTTACACTGAGGAGGAAACCAATTAAGTAGACAAACTAATGAAGAACCATATAAAGGAAAATGCAACAGAAGAGGATTTTAAAATGCTAAGAGATTCACCTCGTGGCACCGCTTAGTCCTAACGGAATCATATACACCATAGCACATGAATTAAGGCTGAAACATTTCAAAATTAACAACCCTTTGATACACTAAGATGTCAGCTTGAAATTAGTATTTAACATGACATAAGAAGAACTGCAACCAGATAGAAAGAACCGACGTCTCTAGCTTTGGATTTGGAAGAAGTCCGGACAACAGAACCATCATTTCAAACGACCAAATCTCTAAGCTGTGTCAAGAAAAGCAAAATATTCTGATTCGTTCGTTTCATTTTAAAAGGACGAATATATGTTTACATAGATTAAGAACACTACCAGAGCATAACAGCAGAAGGAATGGCAAGTCTCATATATTTCCATATATCACGAAATGCCTCTTTTGAAAATCCAGTCCAAGTGTTTTTGCAAGAAGGCGATATCCTGACATATACCGCTAGCAACAAGAGATTAATCCAGTAGGATATTGCATTAGCAAGAGCAGCACCCTTGTTGCCTAGGCCAGATTTAAAGACCAAAATCCAACAAGTGAATATATGCAGTAAAGTAGTGATCCCTGCGCTGAACATCATGGGGATCACATTGTTTTGTGCTTGTAGAAATCTAATATGACACTGGAGAAGTGCAAAGGCGAAAATAGTTGGAATCATATAGCGCGCATAACTTCCTGCTTCAGCTGATATTTCCGTATCTTGTCCAAATAATACAAGAAGATGCCCTGCATTAGCCCAAATGAAGGCCACAGGAACACTAGCCAGTAGAAGAACAAGCATTGCCCTTTGCATATGGATACCGAGCATATGATACTGCTTTGCACCATATGATTGCCCACATAAAGTGTCCAATGCACTTCCCATTCCCATCTACGAAATTCAGAGATGACAAAACGCCACTTAAGTTCGTATTGAATAACTAAAAAAGTAAATTTCTATGAAGATATGTATCTATGGATGCAGCTAAAAGCATCTACTAAATCAAAACCTATGCAACATGTCCTCAAGTGGATGGTTGAGTGACTTAGGCAACATACGGTATTTATACATAAAACTAAAATTTTAAGCTAGCTAAACATTGTAATTTTTCGATAAGGTGGCTCCGCCACTCTTTGAAGGATCTTCTTGAAACACTTAATTATCATGTTCGACATGGTAAAAGTCCATTTAAGATTTATCGATATGATCATATTAATAACCAAACACCAAAAGAGATGACAAATGACAATAAGGAAAGTGAAAAAAAGGACTAACCATCAAGCTTAGGCCAGTTACAGAGGCAAATGAAGTAGCCATTGAAGCACCAGAAAGAGCTAACTTCCCAAGATGACCAACAAACATTATAGATATCACCTGTAAACAATAAATTAAAAAATTAACTGTCATAAGAGGCCCTGCTAATACCAATAACTTCTTCATTTCTTCCAAAATCTCATTTTTCTTGTTCTTGGACTCTTCTTCATTTACAGTTTCTCTAATCAATGGACACTCAATGTCTTGTGCATCCATTTGTCTTTCTCAAAGTCTTCCCTCCACAAAGCAATAATTTTACAACAGAGGATATGTACTCTAGTGCAATAAAAGCTAGCTTTGTTTCTATGTATGTCCAACCCATGGGGACAAAGTTATCCTTGGTACTAGTGGGAGGTAGTAGGTATCTGCGGAATTACTCAAGGTGTGTGCAAGTTGACGCGAATACTATGATTATGAAAAGAAAAAGGTAGCTTTGTTGGTATGTCCACCCCATGGGGGACAAAGTTATCTAATATTGGAACTGGTGGGAGATAATAGGTATCAGTGGAATTAGTCGAGGTGTGTGCAAGATGACACGAATATCATGGTTATAAAAAGAAAAAAGGTAGCTTTGTTGGTCTGTTCAAGATTTGGTGGATAGAGTTGTTTGATACTTATGCTGGTGGGAAGTAACAGGTAGCTCTTGAAATTAATCAAGATGCGTGCAAGATGTCTCCAATAATATGATTATCAAAACAAAATAGCTACCTTGTTAAAATGAGTCGAATCAAAAAAGGGGCCACGATCCAACTTGTCCGAAATTTAATTTGCTAAGGAAAAAATGGGTTGAATTAATAGCTTGTTGGTGTTGTTCAAGTCTTGGTAGACACAGTTATTCGGTATTGTGTTGATTTTGTGACTAGCCATGACACCACAAAAGTTTTATTTGTTTGCTTTTGTTTATGTTCATTAGATTTTCCCCATCATGTATAACCAAGAATAATTACTACTTTGATGAGCATCTTACCATATTTTGTGAGGCGGGTTTAAAACACATAAAAATGTTATGTGGGCCGGGTGGGTTGAGCTTAAAAAATTGCAAGTTAAAACTCAACATACCCTGCCTTGTCGTGCATCGCTCCATTGCCATCCTTATTACAAATGCTAGGAATACATTTTTGAAAAGTTATTCTTTTTCATGTCTGCCCTAACAGCATCTGACATTGCAAAATGGGTAGAAATTTGGGAGATTTAAATTGATAAGGTGACTTGCTTTACCAAAAGATTAAAGTGGTTCTGCCCTACACTAACTTTTAATAATGTTATGCATTATTTGACTTTGGATTTTTGATTTGTGACTCTGGAATTACTGGATATATCCAAAAAATCGAATTTTTCATACCTTATATATTATTCGTAATGATTAGAATATGTTGTTTTACAAAAATGGAAAACTCATGGGAATCGAGAATATTTTTGAACGCAAGTATTTTAGGTGAAGCAATTCTTGGCATAACGGTAAAAGTTATTTTTGTGTGGCTAAAAAGTCGAGAGTTCCAATTTAATTACTTATCAAATAAGATAGTTTTCCTAAGGAAAGGAAGACAATGTTACATGACCAAGCATTGATAATTTACTAAATATAATTAATGACAAATCAATGGTATTAATTAATGTATTACAAACACACATGTAATAAATCATTGAATTCCCTTTCAAGGGGATCATAATTTCACTAGCAAGAGGTGATAATTTCCAACAAAATTTGGCACAATTTTACCATGCTCACTTTTTTTTCAAGAACCTTTTTGGGAAATGTGTCATAAAATTGTCTTTAATTGAACAAATTCGCTTCTAAAAACATAAAGGTAACTGTCTTTCTAAAACATATCACAATAAGAAAGTATGCAACACAAACTGAAAAGAGAGAATATATTATATCGATGCAATGATAAGAGTTGTTGTGCGACTAGAAAGTCATGAGTTTCAATTTGATTACAAATGTTTTCCCAAAAACAATGTTACATGGACAAACATTGATGATCACTTCAAGATATAGCAATTGATACACACATAAAATTGGAATTAATTAATTTATTACAATAACACATAGTAATAAATCATTGAAATCCCTTTCAAGAATATCATAATTTCACTAACAAGAAGTGATAATCTCAACCAACTTGTTGAAATTTTGAGTTGAACTCCCACTTGTTCCAACAGCCTTTAAAGCAAGTTCTTTGTACATTCCAATTTGTTCCTTCAATTCCACTCTATTTTTTGACAAAACCAAGTCAAGTGCATCAATTGTACCACTTTTTGTAAAAACCCCACCTTCAATTTTCACACCAATTTTCCAAACTTTCTCAACCATCCAAGCATTCATATGATGATCTCCAAAAAATGGCCTACAAATTATAGGTACCCCAGAAGCTATGCTCTCCAGAACCGAATTCCATCCAGAGTGATTTATGAAAACTCCAATCGCACTGTGTTCAAGAACTTGTACTTGTGGTACCCATGGTACAACTTTACCATACTCACTTGTGTTTTCCAAGAACCCTTGTGGAAAATGTGACATAAAATTCTCTTTAATTGACCAAATAAAAGGAATTTTTTTTTCTTCAAGTGCTTGACCCATAGCTTTTAACTCATTAGGTGGTGGTGTTGCAACAGTACCAAATCCAATATATGCCACAGAGTTTGGTTCTTGATTATTTAGCCATTCAATACAATCATATTTGTCTACAATATTAGCTAAAGGTGGTGGTGAAGTTAAATTAAAAGGACCAACATTAAGAATATTGTTGAATTTGGACTTGAGATATTGAACCATTTGAGGGTCTAATTCTTCAAATGAATTTATTGGTATGGCTTTTCCTTTTCCTATGGTTTTTCCCATTTTATGAAGCATCATCGAAAATGGCGATTTTAGGTCTCCAGAAACAATTCCACCAGGCAAATTACCAAGTCTTACTTCAGAAATTCCAGGAATAAAATTCAAAATTTCATCTTTGCGTCCATCAATTCCTATGAAACAAAAAAATGAATGATTTTTATTGTAACGCGCAAATGCAACATTTAATAAATCAAAAGAAAAGTTTGGATTTCTATAAACAAATCTTCATATACTATTGTCTTATCATTCATCCAATGTTTAGTCATGAACATAATAAAGTTCTCTATTTCTGTTGTATCGATTATCATTTCAATGATCAACTTCTCCTATAATAATATCTATCCTACCTATTATCGTCATAATATCAGTCAATTTCATTCTCTCAAGTAAGAATTTCAAAAAAGAAAAAAGACAAATATACCCCTAAACTATCGAAAAATGGTATGCAGATACCCTCTGTCATACTTTTGGACATCGGCGTCCCTGCCGTCCAAAAACTAGAGCATATAGACCCTCTATACTAACGGACATACACGTGTCATGCCCGTTAGTATAAAGGGTATATATGTTCTAATTTTTGGATGGCAGGTGTATCAATGTTCCAAAAGTATGATAAAGGGTAGCTGCATATCATTTACGTTAGTTCAGGGGTATATTTGTCATTTTTCCCATTTCAAAATTGAAAAAACATAATGGACGAATAATTTTCCATCTCCAAGGAAAAACACTATCTAGAAAAATTCTCAATTCTCTCTTTTGGGGTTTCAACTATTGAATAATCGTTATGGATTCTGTCATTTTGACTAATATATGTATAAAAATCATTTTACGTACCTTGAATCCCAACATTTTGTCTTATAACATCGGTATCAACATGAACAGAGAGTGATCCAGCCGCGGAAGTCCATACAGGAATCCAACTAACGTTAAACTCTTGAGCCATATCACTGGAAAACCACATAAACGCGTCCGCAATAACACATGTAATTTTTTCCCCTGAGTCATTCTCAGCAGAAGTTATAGCATTATGAATATTTTTCTTCGCAGATTTGAAGAATAATCCTATAATCTCCTCGAGACCACCTCCGAGCACGTGACCCTCTGGGACGCCATCAGAGACATCATAGGGCTTAAGATTTGTATTACTATTACAATTTTGTGAATTAAAAATTGAAGAATTCGAAATTTTTGTGCTAAAAAATGTGAATGTCACATTTGGCAATGTATTTGCTAGCCTTTGAACAAGTCCATATAAAAGACCAGCATGTGTTGCAAAAGGAAATGCTACAACAGCAACATGATAATTAGACATTTTTGTTTTTTTCTTGGAGGAGTTTATTGAGATAATAGAATGAAAATAATATAGAGAAGAGTAAAAGATTTGTTTTTTTAAAAATAAAATAAAAATGTTTGTTTAGTAAACACTCTTAGCCTAGAAGTTATTATAATTGATAAAAAAAAGTTGCTTTAAAATAGGAGATTTTCTAGGTTTTTTGTATGGTTGTAATTTATATGAAGGTCTACAATAGAATTATATATATATATATATATATAGGAAAAAGGATTTCATTCATTACTGTTTTGTTCATTACTTCTGAATGATGTGGTAGATGTAAGTCACGTATGTAAATGAATACGAGAGGTTAAGATTAAAAAAAAAAATTGTTATTTCTTCAAAAAATAATATTTTTACACTTTAATATTAAGCACGAAATATGTATATGTATTATTAATATTTCTTCATTTGATTATTTATTTATTTATTAGCATTTTTAAATTATTCTAAAAAGAAAACATAAAAAAATCTTGAAGGATTATTAACAAAACAGGTCCAGGCCTTTATGATTAAAAATAATTTTGCTTATATTTCAAAAATATTACTGTCACGATCCAAAAATGGATGTGATGGCACTCGTCGTATCCCACCAAGACAAGTCAGCCTAAAACCCAATCATTTCGATAAAGTGCGAAAATAAAGCAAAGTTCAATAACAATTACTATTATGAAAACAAGTCAACTTAATTCAATCCCCAAAACCTGATTGTCACGTGCACAAGCCTCTAATGTAAATATTAGAATTGAAATAAAATACACAAGTCTCAAATGACGTTGTCTTTCAAGTAAAAACAAAATCATAAACATGAGTAAGAAGGTTCGCTGAGATGACAAACAGCTACCTCTCAGATCTCCATAGAAAGCCTCGAAAACGAAGATAATGGAAGGTATCACGAAGATCTGGGCTCGTAACCTACAAAAGATTGTAGAAGCAAGGGGTGAGTACCAAACCACACGGTACTCAACAAGCAAACCTCTAAACACAAGCTAAGGGAACAGAATACGGGTACTCCTTACACCCTATCCTAACCTCCATAACTACAACCTGCATAAAACCAGCCCAACCTAACAATTCACAGTTTACAAATCATACAGCTCAACAACAACACTCTAATAGATTATATATTCCCAATAACAACACAATATTAATCATCAATAACAAGTTTCACAGAAAGGCACTCACAAGATCAGCAACACACAAGATCAAGTTCATCAATAATAAAAATGTGCAATGCAATGAAATGCAATGTCAAGTATAGTGATGCATGTCTGACCTAATGATACACACCCGCTGTCTCTCAGTCCGGGACCCATGGGGGACATATTTGTCCATGCATCCATCGCGGCGCGCGATACGACCCTCGATAATAGTAACCATCACGGCGCGCGATACGTCCCTTGAAATGTAGTATCCATCGCGGCGCGCGATACGTCCCTCGATGTCACGCCCCGAGCCTACACCCTGGGCGGGACCGGCACCCGGAGACCATTTCTGGCCCCAAGCAAACCCTTGGCCTGGCTTTCTTAACTCAGCGGAAACCTCAACAGAATAACTCAATGCAATGCAATATTACGAAACAACTTAACTTATAAAATATGGCCA